>JAUZST010002841.1:0-17662 GCA_034779995.1 Parotocinclus haroldoi
AACCAATCAGAGACCTGACCAGCCAGTCGCCCGTCCTAGTAAAATAGGCGGGATCTGTCGAAAAACGAGTGCGAAAAGCAGACGCTGCTAACCATCGCCTAGCGCCAAGCTAGCCAGCACTAGCACCCAGGCCTGTCTCAGCCGCACTTTCGATTTAAATGTGTCTTACAGGAACGCGAGACCACACAGGTATGATAAAACACACAACACAAACGTAGAAAACACGCACCTTTAAGTCGTTCTCAGGAAGATATTTACACTGTCTGGCAATTTCCACATACTTGTCCAGATCCAACGGCGCCATTTTAAGAACAACAACTCATTCTCCAGTGCAGAGGAAGTGCATATACGTCACCGCGCCGGGACAGACCTCAGATCAGTTTCACAGAGGCACACAAACCAGGAATCAAATATTTTACGTCCTGTTTCAACACGTTTACGCACAAAACAGGGTGTGTTACTATATCACTTTAAATAATAATTGTAAATTTTTTTTTGGTTAATTAATCAGTTAACATTTTCAGTGTGTGAACTACAACAGTCAAAGTTCAGTGTGGTACCAACGTGCACACTGTTGACATAAATTAGGTTATATTTCATTGTGGGATGTTTGATTTGGAAATATTCCCCCATTTTTGTAAGCGGTATAGTATGTTGGTTTGAAAGACGAGCACACTAAGGACAAGAGGGAGGCTTTGAGTCAGGCAGACCGTTGTAGCTCTGCAACTACATCAATTGTAGTCATTTGTAGTCAGTTGCTCTGCATTAACTGTGACCCCGTTGTCACCCTGTTCTTCGGTGGCCAGGACCTCACAGAACGGGTACTATTTGGGTGGTGATCGTTCTCAGAACTGCAGTGATGCCAGTGTGGTAGTGGTGTTAGTGTGGTAGTGGTACAATTGTACCAAAGCAAGTTTTACTGCAGTACTGAGAATGATCTACCACCCCAATGATACATGCTCTGTGGAGCATCCTTCTGGGATGGGGTCCTCCCACTATTGAAGACCAAAGTGGTAGTGGGTTAAACAAAGTAGTAAGCATTGCTACAGATCTACCACATTGCTCCATCTTGTAGATGTAAAGTCAGAGAGGGCTGATGCACTGTTTGTGTAGTCATTCTTTAATCCTTCATCAGTGCATATGTGGATTATTCTCAGTTCAGCACTGACAATAGGGCGTTTTTAAAACTCCAGCAGCACTGCTGCGTCTGATCCACTTGTACCAGCAACACACACTAATACAGCCACCACCACATCAGTATCAGTGCAGTGTTGAGAATGATCCACCATCCACATAGTACCTGATCTGTGCTGGTCATTAAAGAGCAGAGTAAAGGGGACGAACAAAGTACACTCCTCCCAATTATGAAATATCATGTAATTTTTGTGCGCAGTGTATGTAGAGAGACAGACACACTCTCTCATCATAGAACTACAAAGTGCTTCTGTATGGTAGGTAGAAGTGATAACATGGACAATGAGTGTAGAAACAGAGGTTATGCCTGATTATTCTATATGCATTCATGAAACTTTGTCAGGTGCATGAAATAAACCCTATTCATTTATTCATTCATTCATTCATTTTAATCAAAATGAGGATATCCCTGAAAAAAAGAGAACGTTTGTCCTATGATCACGGGGTTACGGTAATGTACATTTTCTTTTGGTTTTGCAGATATGTATCATTGTGATGACTGAGTAACATGAGGTTATCTACCATCATTTAAAGCTGTCAGATGAGCAATTTTGATCAATCATGATAAATACAATAAAGGAAGAGCATAGATAAAATAATATCCATGACATAAAACTGCGTACTAAATCCAGGTAGTATTAAAGTATTAAGGAATACCTTGTAAAGAGGCCATAACTTAAGCACATAAGACAACTTTATAAAAAATATTTACAGCACATGGCATGGACTTGTGCATTAATCTGTCCCCCACTTCAACCAACCATCCGAGACCAGCCGTCCCCGTTACAATTTGTACTGCTCGTTGCTCATAGATGTTTTGTCGTTCTCATTGTCATGCGGGAAAGGATCCAGTTTTCGTATATATCGGGTTAAACCAAAGTTTATTAACTTGAAAAGCATTCAGCAGTAAAGTCAATGTGCTGTGGTGGCACGGTGGTTGAACTATTGAACTTTAAGCAATGGCCTTAAGCTGTAGTTACTTGGATTGTGAGACTGTATGACTGAAAGATGCACTGGATAAGTGTGTCCTCTATATGTAAATGTACAAAAACTATTTGAGATGTCTTGTCACGGAAGATTCTCCCATTTCTACCATGGTTGCTGCTGAGAGCTCCAAATCATGATGCTCGCCTCGCCATGCTCCACCATGCCCAAGTTTTGATGTGTAACATAACATGACACATTTCTGACGAACAGTTCAGCTTGAGTGTCGCACAACTTTGTCCTAATGTCTGTCATGGGGCATCCAGGTTGTCTGGATTTCTACAAGTCCTTTACTGTTCCTATATTCATTTTCTTCTCTTCCAACGCACATTTCTGGGAAAATTTTCCACCAGCATTATACACTGTTCACATATGTTATGGGAGATTTCATTGTTTTCTCCTTGTTTTTTTTTAGCATCATATTTCCCAAATTCTTGTCAATTTGTCTTCTGGTAGAAAGATGAACAAAGGTGAACACCTGCTTTTGTAATCTGTTTCCTCTAAAAGCATTTCTTCTAAAAGCATGAAGAATGCAAGCAAATGAAATAAATAAATGCGTTTTGATAAAGGCATCGTCTCTTTGAACTATTTGAAGAAGACTCTGGGTTTGTGAAACATTTTGTGTGTTTGTAGGATTTTCGTGGTACTAGCAGGTGGATTGTCTATTGCCATGATTCCGTTCAGTGTCTTTTATCTCAAGGGAATTTTGTTTTGTGATTATATGTACAAGCTTTAAACAAAATAATTCTATTCTGCTACCTGACTGTCCAAATCAAGCTATATGTTTTACTATAGGTATGCATCGCTATGCAAAAATGCACAAGAGACTTATTTTTGTTCATTTATTTTGTATTTTGTACTCCTTTATGTTATGACAATCTTTCCTGTTCCAAAGTTAAGTGAGTCAGTGACATAATTCATGAACACATTTCAAAACAACATCCATTTGTACAGGGCAGTTTTAAAATGATTTAAGTCACAGATAAACAATGTGTTCATGCTAAGACAGTTGTTTTGGTCTGAAACTTTGGTCTCGGTTGTATTAATTATTTGCTTTGCATACACTTCGATGTCTTAAGTGTTGCTAAAATCATTGTGTTTATACCTAGCATTAGCAATGGATTTAACCACAAAAGAAAATCCGTAATACAATTGAAATACAATAGAAGTAACTATGTACTGCTGTACCTAAGGCTGTTGGATTATAAGTACATCTAAACAGGTTACTAGTGTCCACTCCTCCAGTCATGGCAGGGGCAATGTCCAAGAAAGCAGAGGTCATCGGGATTTTGTACAGGCAGATTCCTGCAATTAGGAAGGGAAATGTACACTTTGTGAAGAACGTTTTGGAAAAGCTGTATAGCAAGTTTAAAAATAAACATAAAGACATGATTATTATGACCTATAGGAGAAATAAATAGTTCAAATTAGATGTTTAATATGTGATTAATTCTGTTGGTAAGATGGTCAAAGAAGCCTGATGTTGACTGAGAGCCAACTGCAAGGCAACCGGGCTCAGTGTTCGTGTGCCCTGAATCTATCATTGCTACTTAGCAAATCAATTGTTAAATCGGTGATAATCATTCAGCCAGGACAGAGATTAACTCGTCTCTCGCTCGACATGTTGGTGTTTGAATCGGTGAAACGTTGAGCCATGACTGAGATTTACAAACTGCTGAGGAACCAAAGGAAAAATTTAACTGTTTCATTTGTCAAATGCTTTTCAAATACCCAAGGTCACTTTACATAAAGGGATTCGGAGAAAAACATCTTAGGACAGCAAGGGAAGAGGAAGTACTGAGAGAAGAAGGAGGTTTTTAGTAATGTTTTGAGGGACAAAAATGAGGAGCAGAGGTGCAGTTTGTGGTAATGATGCTAAATGATCTACCACCAGCAGTAACTAATCTGACATTTATCAGAAGGCCTGAGTAAATGAGCAGGACAGAATACAAAGCAGGACAGGCAGTCAGTGTAGTTGAAAGAGGATAGAGGTTATATGGGCTGACGTATTAAAACTTTTATTTGGGTGTATACACTGATTGTGTACACTCACCACCATTAGGTGTCCATTCTTTGTCCTGTACACCATGGATTCACTGCTGCTCTTAAAATCGACCACTCCTTCACGACCTGGCTGGATGTCAAACCTTACACTGTAAATGGAGCAAACGTATCAGCTGCAAGTTATAACTTAAACATGAAGAACCATTATATTTGGTTCATGGTGAGGTTTTGTAAAACATAGACACGTTCTGAATTCCTTAAAGATGTGATTTGTATATGTTAAAAAGTCTCTAACCTCTCCTGAACCACTTTCACAAGGTTGTGGTTGTTTGCCAGTATACACAGTTTGGTCAACGTCTCAAAAAGGTAATCACACTGCAGCACCAGGTCTCCCTGAAGGACAAAACAAGCAAGTATATTCAGTTCAAATCAACAGACAGATTCAAATCCACATGATACGCTTTACAACAATTTCATATACAGACCTTAGATAATTTACACGAGAATGTTCAGGTCTATTAAACAAATCCATGAATTAATGCAGTAATAAGCTAATTATTTACAAAGCCATAATTTATGGGGTGCTTTCTTTTGAAAGGTGGCATCAAACCACTGTTCAAAGCTGGGTTTCCTAGCAATGTACAGGCCAGATTTTTTAAGTACTCAAAATTGGCTCAAATACTGGGCAGCACGGTGGCTCGGTGGGTAGCACCGCTGCCTCACAGCAAGAAGGTCCCAGGTTCAATCTCAGAGTGGAGTGGCCTGGGTCCTTTCTGTCTGGAGTCTGTGTGTCCTCCTTGTGTCTGTGTGAGTTCACTCTGGGTTTTCTCCCACAGTCCAAAGATATGTGTGTTAGATTAATTGATTACTCTAAATTAGCGTGTGTGGGGGGGGGAGCCTAGTTTTGAGATGAACTTGTGTATAGATATAACCTTGTGTGTGTCGCTGAGATTGCCACTGATGCCGATAGCGACAATAAAGGAGCCAAATAAACAAACAAATATTCACTACTGAAGCAATCAGTCATTTCACAATCTAAACACTGGATTTTACTAGATGTAACTTTAGATATGATACAATATACAGTGGAACCTTGGAATTTAAACTTAAATCGTTCCAGAAGGCTTTTCAATAATTTCTAAGAATCAAATTTTCCCATAAGAAGTAATATAAAAAGGATAAATCTGTTCCCGACCCCCAAATTGTTATTTTAACACCTATAATTGTGTGTAATCAGTAACTAAAAACATGAACAAAGCAAAGGAATGTAATACAATAATAATAATAATAATAATAATAATGATGATGATAATAATAATAATAATAATAATAATAATACATGTAATAATTTTGAATACAAAGTGAAAAGTGAAAAATGCCACTGAGGCAAACACAAAAGCACGCCTTATCACTGGGACAGCGGCGCCCATAATAAGGGTGTGTCTAAAATCGCTTGTAATTGTAGACTGATATAATATACATGTGCATAATTCCATTAAAATTTCATAATAATTCATTTCCTAATTTGTGAGCAACAGATTATATGAATAAATCAATATAATATGCCTATGATCACGCCCTAGTTCTGGGTTACATGCCTTGTCTTTGGGACATCGCTTTTGTTTATTTGTTTGCTTATTTGGCTTAACTTAATGTGACTATCGGCATCAGTGGTCATCTTGGCGACACACAAAAGGTTAGCTCATGACTAGTCACGTATCTAGACCCCGGGCCCCAGGGAAGCCACCTCACCCTTCTTGCTGTGAGGTGGCAATGCTACCCACCGAGCCATCATGTCACCCTGGGAGATCGCAACATTGAATGTTTTACTTAGGGTGTCCATGTTTGAAGTCTGATTTTTTTTTTGTCCGAATTTGGGGACTGTTCGATGTCCATATTGTTCAAATGAAAAGGTGTTCAAATGCTGAGGTTCCACTGCGCATATGAACACAGTCAAACATTCAAAGTTCAAATTTCAACTCTGACTATGAAACAATTTAGTAGTAATCAAGTTCATATCAAGAAAAACAACATTTTCCAAATATTTTACACACCCCCTTTGGCGTACTTACTTTTTGCTTGATGTCTTCACAAGTAACATGCAGAATCAGGAAATTGTCGCTCAGGTTACTTACAGACACACCTGAAAAGTATGATCGTCAAAGAGATTGTATTTCCATCAGTTCTGTCTGTGTGAACAAATACGTATAGCCATAAACAACTCTTACTCAACCATTGATTTCTTTTTGCAAATCATTTGTAATAGCATTTTTGAAATTATTTTAACAAGACTGTAAGATGCACTTATGTCATGTAGGCGTGTTAACAAAATACTTTATTATTAAAGATTATTTAGCAGTTCTATATACTGATACAAATTAACTGATCCAGCATCTTGGAATCTCCCAGTCACTCCCCAGAGCTTTAATCTGAATCAGAGAGCTAATTATTACTCCTAATAATCAGTGTATCAGTTTAATGACCTTTCAGTGCACTATAATCCACCCGCTGCTTGATTTTACCCTCCTCCACCAGGTAAGTGGCTCTCTGAGAGAAAACGAGCTGCCGAAAACGAGGACGAAAGCCATTCCTGTCATACTTAATAACAGGAACGCTGTACTACACACCGGAATAAAAAGAGAGGGTATTAGTATCAACTAGAGCTGTGAAACTACAAAATTCTTAATCATTTGCATCTCATGATTTTTATCACACGCATTAATAATCACATTTTGCTTGTCCTTACTCTACATAATCTCAAACAGACTGGGTGTGGTACCTTAAAGCCCTCAGGGCAGATCACCTGCAGTGCTCGGAGGTTTATGTCCTGTTCACCTGTAGAGAACATGCTCAGACAGTCAAATACATGTATAGAAGCTCCATTTAAAATTAAATAACATTAATGTTATAATGACGGTGCTCAGGTGGCACAGCGGTCTAACACGTTGGTCCACCACTGTGTACTTCAGTCCTGAAACAATGAAATATAGATAGACATATATAATTCATACTTATCCTGGTGTCAATGAAGGGGTGGCGCACACTCTGTGGATAGTTCTCCTTCTTGCCCTTGAAGATGTCACTTGCCAGAGCTTTAATCTGAAGCTGCAATACAAGCAACATCTACTGTCAAATGCTGCTTTGTTGTTGAGTTTCCGTTGCCACTGGTTTGTGGCATTTCCAATAAGCAATAATAATGTTTATAGTTTGTGTGGACACACTAGCAGAGGAGAAAGTTTAAAGAAATGACTTGACGGTTGCAACTTTAAGGTCTTTATGGTCAAGACGCATTGGTCTGCGAGTGTGACAACAATCTGAGAAGCTTTAGAGTTAAAAAAAGAGCAGTGTTTGCATTTCTGATGAAATGTGTCAAGGTTTTTTTCAAAGTTGAGACCAAGACTGGACTCTTTGGACTGAAATCGAAATGCTATGTTTGACAAAAGGCCAAATTCAGCACTGGGAGATTGCTGTTTGTTTGGCTTCTTCAACGTCGCTATCGGAATCAGTGGCCATCTTACACACACGGTTATAGCCATACACAAGTTCATCTTAAGCCTAGTCATATATATACATACACACAAGTTAATACCCCTAACCCTAGAGTAACCAATTAACCTAACACACGTCTTTGGACTGTTGGAGGAATCTGGAGTACCCAGTGTAAACCCATGCAGACACGGGGAGGACATGCCCCACCCTGGGATTGAACCCGGGACCTTCTTGCTACCCACCGAGCCACCCTGCTGCCCCGGGTTATTGCTGAGATCTGAAGGGAAAGCACTGGTGCTCAAAACAAAGCATACTTAAATTCCTCCTAAGTTACTTCTGAACCTGAGACTCTCTGTAGGCAGTCTAAGATACAACCCTGACCACACCATCAAAAAATTGGCTTAATGATGACAATAAATGACCATTGAGAGCTCTGACTGTTGGAAAAGCAATGCTTTTGGACTTGAAGAGAGTCGTCCATTGCAAGGACAAGGGGACAAATAATACCAAATATAATTGGTATTATTTATATGCGGTAGAGCCATATCCTCAGTGGTGACTGTAGTAGCCTGGCAGTTAAGTTACAGAACAATGGACCAGAAGGTCCAGGGTTCAAATTCCAACTGTGCCAAGCTGCCATTGTTTGGTCCTTAAGCAAGGTCCTTAAGCCACGATTGTTGGATTAAGACTACCACTTTTAAGTCGTAGAGAATGTCTAAAAATGTCATAAATGTAAATATCCAGAAAGATTATTGCCTGTAATTACAGCAAAATGTGTATAAAGATATAGCTAGTAGTACCTGTGCCTTCTGTTTTGATGTGAGTCTCTGGATATATTTTCGCACCAAGAGTTGTGTATATAGCTTTCTCAGTAGAGCAGAGGCCTGTAAAATACACAATAGAGAAATGATTGTACTCTTGTTATGTTACATCAGTACTTCAGCTACAAGCAGTGATGCAGTAATTCAGTGAATTATGAAAATGCAAAATCAGAGCATTAAATAGAACCTCTTGCATGATGGGAGGAGGGGTCAGCCAGGTCTTTTGATCCAGCAATGTTGTGGGCAGGTTGTCCCGGAGTCGAGTCAGGTAGCTCTGTCGAACGAAGTCCAGATAATCTGAGTTGTCCATGTTAACAGGTTGATTCCTGCTCATGAAGCCTTTGATGAATCTGTCAGAATGACATCAGTAAATGGTTTTCATGAGCTACAAGCTTAATTTCTGAAATTTATTGATGAAATATATTCTTTGTATGCATAACAAGCATAATATTAGTTCGATTAAAGCATTAGCATCAGTGCTAAGCATGGCTTTTTCATAGTGGTTCCATAACATCATACTTCTTGATAACTTTGACAGCCCAGGATCTCTTCTCCCGCTCCCTCCTGGCTTGCAAACCTCGCCAACAAGCTTCGATTTTAGTAGCTAAAGAACGCCAAACCAAAAATAAGATTTCAGAGTTCTAACAATTTTTCATTTGTTTAATAACTACGATTTATTCAAGAAAAATGAAGCACTAGGAGGTGGAAACCTGCTTCTCTCTGCTTTAGGAAATTCTCTTTTACTTTGTAGCCTTTGTACTTTGCTTGAATTCTAGTAGCTGTAACATAAAGAATAAAGATGAGCAGAAACAAGTCAGGGTTTAGTCTGAATTTGACACAAACCATTGTCTCAAAGCAGCTTGCGCAAAACACAGAGATTGGAAACTGTACGGAGAGGAAAACTTCATCTCTCCAGAGGTAGGATACGAACCAGAGCGTCTTAGCACTGTGAAGTCTGGTTAGTATGCTGTCACTGACGAGATGCTTTCAATTTTCAATTGCAGTTCAGTTCCACATGTTAGGGACACTGGAAGTCCAGTGTTGGGTGGCTGGCACCAAAAATGATGGTTGTGCTTTTATATTTGTTTCCATTTGCTCTTACCACTTCTCAGGGTGATGGCTGGGTATTTTCAACAGTCAGGTCACGTTCAACATTCCCTCCTAA
This sequence comes from Parotocinclus haroldoi, assembly GCA_034779995.1. NCBI lineage: Eukaryota > Metazoa > Chordata > Actinopteri > Siluriformes > Loricariidae > Parotocinclus > Parotocinclus haroldoi. The sequence goes on from JAUZST010002841.1 coordinate 9,658, forward strand.
CATTTTCTTATTCTGTTATCTCGTAATAAATTAGTATAATACTATAATTTACTAATCACCAATCTGGTAAAACCTACAACACACATACAATACATCTGATGTGTGATACGTTAACAATGGTCATTCTTAAGAAACACTATATCCATATTATACGATTTGGAACTCTTACCCAGTTCATGTCTACAGATGTCAAAAGCATCTTCAGTAGCAAACAGTGTTTGCGGATGACGAATAAAAATCTTAGTCCTAGAGCAGAAAAAGGAAGTATTCAGTGTTGAGCAGCTCAGAAGGAGATGAGAGTAGCTTGATCACACAGTACCTGCCCATCCTGTACTCATCTGGTTTGTAGCCCAGATGTCTGACGAGCCGTTTCACTCCTTCAGCTGGAGTCCCTTTCCAGTTAGGCCATGTGTCAGGGCACAAAGCTTTATATCTGTACAGATAGAGTGCCATGTGGTCAGACCCAACCCCAGTGCTTAATGAGAGATCTCAAGAGATGGAAGGGGGAATTCATGGTGAAGTTAAAATGGCAGAAAGGCAATGGGATGGAACCCAGAGGAATGTAACCTAGAGTCAAGGAAAGCTAGCATGGAACAATACTAAAATAAACTGGCAATGAAATGAGCCCACACCATCTGGCTGCCCTAAATGGGGCTATGCTATGCAACCACAATGGGCACCTCCCCGACAGGCCACTTACCAAAATGAACCAGTTGTAAAATGAACCAGTGGCTTAGTTGCACTGGTTTCTTGGAAATTAAACAAACTACTAGAGCTTATTCTTCTAGAAAAGGATGATAAAGGCTAAGGTCGTTTAAAATATACCAAATAAATACCGGTTTTAAGGTTTATTATATCATTTTTCAGTTTAGAACGTTACTATGTATTATTTTGTCTTACAACTTTAATAATCTTGGTTTATCACTTTTTTTTTTTGCTTTCACTTTTCTAACATCAGCTTTTCTCTTTTGCTTTTGTCTTTACTTTCTTTTAACCCTCGAGTGTACTCTTTTTGCAAATGTCTTTTATATACACTGCTCACAATAAAAATGAATTATGAAAGATCCCCCAATTTTCTGAGCACTGTATTTAGGTTTCCCTTTTTCAGTTTTCTTATGCAAGTACCATACCATCTGTATCTCTGACAAAAGGCGCTCATTAGCTCTGAATGAGGTCCGTTATGAAAGGACCAGCATTAGAGTTGTGTACTTCTACTGCCCTCTGCTGACACAGCAAGGCACATTTACACTATTAATAATTCAACAAATCATTTAATTGCTCAGCAGTTTACTTGTGCAGTACTTCTGGGATATTTAGATACTCCAATTTCAGAGCTGATCCTGCTTAATTCTACTTCCTAAAAGCATTGGATTACTATCTGAGTCTAAACCAGAGAATTAGAAAGTGTGTACCTTTTAAGGAAGATCTCGTATCTCCGGCGGTAAGCAAAGCCGGCGCGTCTCACTCTCAGGTGCTCCATCAGACCCAGGTACTTGACCTGATGCCTGACCATGACCTCATCGAAGCGGCCTGCGGGTTGACAGGAGAGACAGAGTGGGGAAAATGCTACCATGCTGTAAAACATTCAGCACAACTAAATGCTGGTGTAACATTAAATGCTCACCAGGCTGCTTGCCATCATTGGGTTTCAGGCAGCGCACATACCACGGCTCCTTCGACGTGAGGATCTCAGTTAGCCCAGTAAGACTGCTCTTAAACTGGGTGGCCACCTGGTTTATCACAGATACTTCATAGTTACTATTGGGTTACATTTTGACACTTTGGATTAGTGCACTATGCATTAGTGCATGTGTTACAGAAGATTTTATAAAATCTTAAAAAAAAACTTGTTTAAATGCTTGTTAAAGTCAAAACTATCTGAGAACTCAAAGTTCCAAGACAGCGTTGACCCTTATCAATATGGCAGAATAGAACATGGTTTCGCCCCCTTACTGTTTCAGGTCGTTTTTTGCTATCTGGCTCTGTGATGGGGAAGCACTGCTGTATAATGGGGTTTTTCGATTGCCTCATGACCTAAAAAAGACCCATTAGCAGTGTTCTGGTCAGATGTATCATTTCAATATACAAATTATTCGAATACATTTATATACAGTTATAGCCAACCACTTGTTTTAAGGACATATATAAGGCACTTCAATTGCCCCTAGGGGATGAATGAAGTTTTCTGAATCTGAATATAAAATACAAACAAACATAGACTCTGGCTTCAAAGTTCCAACAAACTCATGTACATGTACAAACATGCAGTATTTGGCCAAACTGGGCCTTAGTTGGCTGGAAATCAGTGGGCCATATTGTTTACATTTTATTTTGGTAAGCCACATATACCTTTTTACTCTAAGCACAATTTAATTGACAGCTACTGGAATGTAAGGAGATTCAGAGTGATTAAAAAAAAACTGACCACAAATTAACTTCCAAATAAACATCTTATTAGTACTGTTAGACAAGCGGTGGAGACTTACATCTTTAATGTTCCTGTACAGAAGATCATTATTCTTGTCCAGGAATCCTGATAATAGAAATAATCCTTACTTGCATAATCTCAGTTGATTTCTAATTCAGAGTGTATGTTCAGAGGGCAGCAGATCCCGTCTCACCAGAGACGTTGTAGGTGACAGCTCCAGCGTAGTGGATGAGGCGGAAGTCGCATCGGCCCAGGGTTTTGCGAGTCTTTTGGTCAGCCAGCTTGTGTCTGCAGATAAGAAACACCTTAATGGAATATCAGGTCTAAGTTTCATAAAGAACAGTCTCGGCTGTTTTATGTTCTAATTATATTAGTTAAATCAATGCCTATACAGTAGTTTAGTAATAAATAAAATAAACAAAATCAGAGTTGGGTCTAGTCACCAAGGAAAGTCGAAGATGAAACCCTTAGCAAAATCGTTTCTGGGTGACACCAGTTGGAAGATTGTAGTAATAATAATAATAATAATAATAATAATAATTCTATTGCTGTCTGAAGTCGCCATCTCTGGATGTACTGTACATATGATGGGGGTTTTGACTCACGTGACGAAATGAGGGTGCCCTGCCATCTTCTCCTCCAACTTCTCTAGGAAAGTCAGATCCGTGGCCTCTCCTGGACGCATACACTCTTCATCCTGTATCAAAGATCAAACATGACTGAATGTCACATGAGGTAAAAAAAATATTTACATTTATGGCATTTAGCAGACATCCTTAGAGCGACTTACAATTAATACAATAATACAATCCGAGCAGTTGTGGGTTAAGGGCCTTGATCAGGGACCCAACTGTGGCAGAAGTGGGATTTGAACCCTCTGACCTCCTGGTCCATAGTCCAATACCTTAACCACTAGGCCACCACAGTCCCTGAATTTATTAACATTTATGTAATTTAGCATTTACCCCTATCCAGACCGATATATATTAATACAGTCTTACAGTCCGTTGTGGGTTAAGGGCCTTGCTCAGGGACCCAGCTGTGGTAGCTTGGCAAAGGTGAAATTTAAACCCTGGACCTTCTGCTCCATAGTCCATTATCTTAACCACTAGTCCACCACAGTCCTAGTAACAGAAATAAACGTAAAAGGTACTAAAACACTTTTGTTCTCACCAGAACTGAAATGATGCCTCTGTGTTTCTCCTCCACCAGATCACAGATGATCTTGTTGTTAAAGTATGGCACTGGCTCCCACTGATCCAAGGCAAGAACTGCAGGTAAGGAAATGAGCAAGAAAACGTGTATGTTGGTAGAAGTAATCACTCACCTCAATTCCTTCCATCTCGTACTCCTCCTGCTCCGATTTGATGGTGAGCTGGATGAAGAGCTGCTGCAGCTTTTCATTGCAATAATTAATGCAGAACTGCTCAAAACTGGTTAGACACAAGTCAAAGCAATGCTATCAAACCTCATATTACAACAAAATTAATGTAACATCATTTTGTAATAATAATAATAATAATATTTAATGTCAAACAATTTTACGATTAGTGAAAAGCAGCGCCAGCTGTTAGTATTCAGGCATGCCGGAACGCTTCACAATGTGCTCCGTAATGTCCGGATGGCTCAGAAACTGATGATGTCAGAAGAATTTGCATATTTTCTGAAAGTTAATTCATGTTAACGTTTCCTCACGTATTTCAAAGCATGTCTCTTGGTAATGTTGTGACGTCAATGCCAAAACGATGTTATGCAATAGATAAATAACAGATGATTTGTGTAACTTAAGTTCTAGTTTAGTGGGTAAAACAGTTCTAAATAAGATCCTATACCGAAGGCAGATATACTGTAGTTCAAATAACCTTATCTGACAGCTTTGTTTGATCCTCTTTCAGAAACTGGATTTTTGTCAGAATATAGCCTTGTTATTTATTTAGTCAGTGTCACAGATGTGCCCACAGGGCCTGTTCTGACATGATAATGTAGAGATTGGTTATGGGATTGTATTTTCCAACCTAATTAACCCACTTTCCAGAGAGTTAAATAACATATTTTACAAATAAAATCTGACGCAGCAGCAGCACAGCTTCACCTATTCACGTCGAACACTTCGAATCCGTAGATGTCGAGAAGGCCGATCACCATCTTCCTAGTCGAGTCCTGGAATGGTGTTTAATGACGAGCATTTAGTTCGTTGCTAAGCATCAGTTTACTGTTTTTGTGAAAAAACTGTTAATGTTTAGAACTGTAGAGAAACTTGCCTTGTTTGCCAGTGACTCGTTGGTCTTATTGACTAACCAGGTGAATGTGCGGCCGTATATGGCTTTGGCTAGAGCATCTCTGGCATATTTTGCATGATCGACAGTGAAGGGGCTTAGAACCTGAAAACGGTTGTTTAAGATAACATCAGAACTGGTCAAATGTAAACACATACATCAAAGGTTGTGATCGGTGAGGTCTATGTAAGAAAATGTTGCTTTGTTTTTAGGTGTCTGTTTTAATAGATCATGGGGTTTTTTTTCTGATTGGTGCTCTGCAGTACCTCCTCTGCTTTGGCTTCAATTTTTCTGTGGATCAAACCATTCTGTAATACATCAGCTGGAATCCCCAACAACTGTGATATAGAAGAAAAGAAGAAGAAATAGAGCAAAGAAGGTAGGAAACATGAGACGTTGCCAAAGTTGGCTAGAGTTAAAGGAAAAAGGGAGGAAAGAATGAAAGGAGAAAGGAATTTAAGATAAAAAGAAAGGAAAGAAGGCAGGAATGTGGATGTATGGAGGGAGGAAGCACAAGGAAGGAAATTAACAAATGAGGAAAGAAGGAACAAAGGCAAGCATGTGGAAAGGAAAGAACAAGGAAGGAAGAAAATGAAAAGTAAGAAGTTAGAACATAAGCAAAGGAGGGAGGGAGGTAGATATGAATGAAGGAAAACAAGAAGAAATAAATGAAGTGTAGAAGGAAGGGATGGAGACAGGGAGGAAATTGTAAGTAAAAATGAAAGGTAAGAGAAGGGAAAGAAAGAAAATAGAGGGGAAACAAAATTATAAAGCGAAGATAACAAAGAATAAAATAAATCATTTGAATAGGATATACTGAGCAGGATATTTTTTTATTATGTGTAACTAGACTACGTTCAATACTATGTTCTTTTCTAATAACGTTGCTGTGGACCTTAGACAGCCAGTGGATCTCCTGAGTGCTGTGCAGCGTGGCGTAACCTCCATGACTAGCCTCAAACTGTACATTTCCAAGATGGAGGATGCTGGCAATGACTGCAAACAAATTCTGCAAGTAGTCCAGATTAGAAAAAGATCATACAATGATTCAACCTGTCAGTACGATAATGAATTTAATAGAATTTAGAAAGGAAACTAGAGAGCACCTCAACGTCCTTGTCACTGAAGTCAATAACAGACAAAGCTTTCTGCACGGTCCTCCAGTCACTATTATCGTTAATGGAGCTCACTTTGGCACACACTCCCTTCTAAACCAAAGAGGTTACCAGTGTTAACAAGAGCACTTCAGGACCAAACAGGGACCAAGTGTAAGCCATTCCTTATAGGTCACAGTCCTGCAGATTTTGTCCTTCTACTTTATTTAACGCGTCTCATTCAGATCGTCAGCTAATTACCTATTAAATAAGCCTTATAATAATTAAATAAGCCTAGATGAGTTAAATCTAACCCATTAGAAAAGGAAAACATACATTTACACAGGCTGTGACTCTCAGAATCTTGTGGTTGACACTCATGTAATCAGAAATACAGTACAATGCAAAAGTCTTAAGCCACTATTACATGAGGAGTTTTTAGCAGTGGTTTAATGACCATATATAGTTCTAGTAGTACTTGGTAATAAGACCTCAAATCAATATCGTGATTAATTAACCAGTTTACTTTGATTATAGTTCAATCATTCATTATCTTTCGCTTAGTCCACATGGGGTCGTGGGCCAGCCGGTACAACCCTAGACAGGACACCAATCAATCATAGGATGGATTCATTGTAGGGCACGCACACACACATTCACACACGATGGGCCACTTCAAAGACACCAATTAACCCAACACGCATGTGTTTGGACTGTGAGAGGAAACCGGAGTACCCAGAGTAAACCCATGCAGACACAGGGAGGACCCAGACCGCTCCTCCCTGGGATTGAACCCAGGACCTTTTTGCTGTGAAGCATTAGTGCTACCCACCGAGCCAGCATGCTGCTTGATTGTAGTTAATGAGCAATATTTGCTGTTGTTGTTGAATATCCTTAGAGTTCAGTGACAAGGTTTTTGCTGTATGCTCATCTATTAACACTAGACTTGTATTCTAATGAAGAACTGAAAATTGCTGTGATTTTAAAAGAATTGAAGGCAACACACAGATATTAGAACTATGTTTGATTGTTTATTGAATATTTCAGTCAATTGAAGTCATCTTTCATGATATTGTTGTATACAGAAAAAAGTATGAACACACTTTTTTTTTTATTAATCGCCATGGGCAAGATTATGTCGCCTAATGTCAGTTTCAAATAAAATTTTGAATCATTGATAGTGATAATGTTATAGAAAATTATAGTTCTTTTCTAGTCATTTCTGTCTGTATCTAAATATAGAGACTAAGAAATAACTATACATGGACATTATACCATTGCTAAAACAACATATCTAATGGCGACCTAAGACTTATGCACAGTACCGTATAACATGTAAGCAACAACCTACCTGAACGAGGTACCTATAATGTTGGGCGTTTCGTTTTAGACCAAGCCAGCGAAGAAGCTCGTCTTCTCCACCTTCTACTAATTGATAGAAAATATGGAAGTTCCTCTCGCCATGATTTTGATGGACCACCCTGGATTTCTCCAGCAGATAAATCAGGATGTGGCCACCTACAGCTGATCCCTGCATGAGAAAAAAACAATCATTACCTGATTTTGGCTTAACTCCTAAATCCCAATAGTACCAAAATATGGCCCTAGTTTAATAAGATACCAAATAAGCAGTAATAAGATGATGAAAGAGCTTTGTTCACACCAGAATATGATACGAACACCCTCAAACATGACATTTTTACATGTCTTTGTACTCACAACTGTCAAGCAAACAATAGATCTTAATTATTAAAAAAAGAATACGCGTGTCCGTTAATCTTACTAACAAACAATGATTTTGTCTGAGACAAGCGCGTCTCGTAGCGCTTATGAACCCATAAGAGACAACTCTTTTGCCTTTTTGTTTAATGAAGATCACTGACCAGATACTGATTGACTATTAGATTACGAACTACATATACACGTGGTCCAAATCGGTCTCTGTGCACGAAAAAACTGTGGCGAAAGGTTTGGAATCGACATTCATTCTTAATTTATATATCTTTTTATTAGCAAACTGTTATGCCTCTCATTTATTAATAATGATTTCAGAGCAAACGGTAAAGAAAGAGCTTCAACTCACCAGCAAACGTTGACAGAAACGCGCTCACTGCATGGCTTCAGGTCAAACAGCAGCTCATGGGCAACGGACTCAAATAAGCTTAGTTAAGTTTGAGAAATGAGAAAACTTGTAATTGTAAGAATGA
>JAUZST010002842.1:0-17661 GCA_034779995.1 Parotocinclus haroldoi
TGTGTGTGTGTGTGTGTGTGTGTGTGTGTGTGTGTGTGTGTGTGCGTGTGTGTGTGTGTGTGTGTGTGTGTGTGTGTTGGGAGGGTTGCAGTAGGTACTCTATGAATGCAGTGCTGGGCTGGTAGCTTGGAAAAGTTGTGTTCTTGTCCTTTTTTCAGTCCTTTTGGTTCTGGGCTTAAGGGGTCTCCTACCCTGTTGTTCCTTGAACAAAGCCACGGCAGGAGAAAGAGAGCACTGACCTTGGGAGAAGAAAGGTGGACAAATAGATTGCACAGAGGTTACCTTGACAACTGTCCGTGCTGATTTTGACTGTTTTTTTTTGCCTAAGGGAGTAAGAGAGATGGGAAGAGGAAAAGAAGAGGGAGGATGGGGGTGAGTCTGTCAGGGATGTGTGTGTGTGTGTGTGTGTGTGTGTGTGTGTGTGTGTGTGTGTGCGTGCATGCAACCAACTTTATATAACACTGTGAGGACCTAGGGGTAGGTGTATAATAGTGCAGTGCATAATACAATGTGGAACAGAACAGTAATCATCATGTGAGTCGACAGTCCCCGCAAATTCAGTGAGGTGTGTGTGTTTGTGTTTGCGTGTTTATATATGTATATAAATATATCTAAATATAAATCAATATATAATTGTGAGGATGAAAGATCTCGCTTATTTTTTTCTTTTTGTTGTTGTTGTTTCTTTTGGTTTTTTTTTGTTTGTTTTTTTTTTACAAAAACTGCAACTTTCTTAGCTTTCTTTTCAAAGAGCAAATAAGCCAAGATACTTGCTTTAGGTTGCTGAGATTAAGGTTAGGGTTAATGGTGGCATTGCTTATGTAGAGCAATATTCTGTCAATGTAACATACCCACAATGATAGAAAGACAAACTTTGTGTATGTGTGTGAGTGTATGTGTCTGTGTATGCGTGAGTGTGTGTGTGTGTGTGTGTGTGTGTGTGTGTGTGTGTGTGTGTGTGTGTGTGCGCGCGTATGCCGCGTACGTGTATGTGTGTATGAGATTTAGGGTGGGCGGGGGTGTTGAGAAGCTGCCAGGCATGGAATTCCTCCGACTTCATATTAATCATTAACACAATGTTGCCGAATATTCTTGCCAAACAAACACTGAAGAAAATCTTGCAGATTTTTTTCTTTCCCATTTATTCTCTCTGTTAGTCTCTTTTTCTCATCTGTCCTTTCTGAAACAATATCTATTTGACAAGTTTTATTTCTTAACACTCCATTTCAGTGCCAAAACCAGAGGAAACATGCAAACTGTAGCCAAGGAATTAATTATTTAGCCCCTGACACACATACACATGCATACATAAACACATGTATGGTCTCAAGTGAATGCATATGAGCACACATGTAAACACACACAGCGCCAAAATGAATATCTACAATTCCAATTCGTCGTTTTTACTTTTGGCAAATATTTAGAAATGTTGTAAGCTTGTGGCCCTAAAACCCTATTTTTCCTATAATTATCTATATAAAACTGCAGAGATGTACTCGTAATGATTTCATTTTGCGATTTTCATTTGCTTTTGCGTTTTGCTATTCAATGCTGAGTGGTATTTAAAGTTTAGATTTACCAGATTTTGTTCAAACAGGCAAAAAAATAATTTTCACATTTCTATATTTCACAAAAGTTGTTTCACATATAATGTACAAACCTGATTTGAGTTACTTTTACAGTACTTGCACATAGGGTGTAACAAAGCATGAATTGCCTCGGCCATTTTCAAATGGTCTATGTGAAACTATTGAAATGTTTTTTGTACCCAATAAACACTGCAAATAGCTTTATATTTTGTACACCTTCCTAATTAAAAATACTAGGATCTTTGAATATGCAAGACATATTCCCCTATGTCCTTCTGCCATCCCATATTAACTGGCTAGATAACATCTCAGAAATTCATTCAGTTCAAGTATTCAGAAGTGATATATCAGCACTGACTGCATGATTGATATTGTCATATTTTTAGTGATTCTCTGGAGTCCAACATACTACATACTACATTAATACTATTTTAAATGACATTTTCCAAATAGTGATAGTTAGTTAGTTTTCTAAAATACTGTATAGTATTGCAATATGTAATCTATAATGTATAAACTAAACACTTGTACAACATTTCGTTGCCTTGTACTAAGCAATGACAATAAAGTTGAATCTATCTATCTATCTATCTATATTCACAAACTTTGAAACGTTGAAGGAGAGTCAAATAACACATTAAAAGAAATTCTACTTTATACACATTTACCGACAATGTATAGCACACTAGTAGATAGAGCAAAATATACATGAATTCAATATTCTGTATACTAAATATGAACTGGGTGGCACAGTGGTGCAGTGGTTAGCACTGCCACATTGCAGCTCTGAGATCCCACCTGTGTGGGGTTTCCATTTTCTTCCTGTGTGTGGGGGGCTTTTGTCCAGGTTTTTGTCCAGGTTTTTGTCCAGGTTTTCTGCAACATTCCAAAGACTTGTGTCAGGTTAACCGATGTTTCAAAAGAGCCCCTTAGTGTGTGAGTGTGAATGTGAGTGTATGTGCTCTATGATGGATTGTTGCATTGTCTAAGGTTGTTCGTGCCTTGTGCCCTGTGTCACCGGTTATGCACTGGCTCTCCCGTGACCCTGACTGGGATAAGCAGATAAGACAATGAATGAATGAATATGAATTATGTTAAATATGAATATGTTACAGATTTCAATTGGATAATGTTAATGTTGAAATGCCAGAATAAGCACCCAAACAGCTCTGAGCTTAAACAGATTGTGTGTACGTATTGTGTATGTACCAAACATTTTGTTTTTTGTCTGCTCAGAACACTGTGAGTTAGACAAAATATGTGAGAGTTCTGTCAAAAGTAGGCGCCGCAACCATCCACTGTAAGGGGAGAAGTGTATATTTTATATATTAAGGTGAAAGTAAAGTTTGCCAAACATTTAATGAATAAAAAAAGACACGTATCCTTCACTTCCCAAAAAGTAGATTGATATTCTGACTAACAGGTTGCATTTAAAAAGAATGATAAAAAAGCACAGAAAATTGACCCAGTTTGTCATTTGTTCTGAAAAAAACGCTAAATGTCGCCCCTCAAAATTCACCTTTCAACGTCATCTATCAGTATATGTTAAAGTTATTCATGCTGAATGAATAAATTTTTTGTCCAAGCAGCCACTCCAGTGATGGTATGCAGCTTTCTGAAGTTTAAAAAAGTTACAATCACCCGGTTCTAAAACTTATTTCAGTATTGTAAAGCCTAACAGTCTCTAGTAAGTCTAGGATTAAGTCAACACGTTTTTGACAGAGGGACCTCTCCTATAAATAGATATTTAATTCACTTTTTTGTGAGCCCTCTAAGAGTCTTTAAGATGTGTGTATGCATTGTGGTGATGGATAGCTCTGACATTTTTACATGGTAAGGACACCTTGCTGATCTTACTGGCCCTCACAATGAAATGGCTTCTTCTTCTTTTTTTCCAAAAACTGTTACGTTCATTTGAGCAAGGAAAGGTGTCTAGAGGTTTCCTTTAGGTTACTGAGGTTAAGGCTAGGGTTAGTGGTAGGTCTAGGTGTAGGTGTAGCTTTAATCTACAAGCTCATACTGTAGGGTTATGGTTAGGTTTGGCTTCATATCATCATTGTGAAGACCAAAAAAAATCAGGTAAATTCCCCAAAACATACATTCACGAGTCACTAAAGCGGCAAAAAAATATACTCACTGGACCAAAACGCATCTATTACTACAAATTCTGAAACTACTTCCTTCAAATTATGGCCCTTTTCACACCCAAATGCAATCAATCCTCTCTGCCAGTCATTAACATCTGCTTACACACATCTGCTCTTTATATATATATAAGTGTGTGTGTGTGTGTGTGTGTGTGTGTGTGTGTGTGTGTTGTTTTGCTATGTTTGTGTCCAATATTACCAATATTATAATTTTTATATTATCATTTATATTTTAGAATTGACATACAAATTGTAGGCTATTCTTTGATTTCAATAACTGTTCGGCCATCTTTGTAATAGTGTTTACGTAACTACTCTACCAGTTCATGCTGCATCGAAAATTTGAGAATGAGAAATGAGAAACTCGTCTTTCCAATCAAACCGACACTAGTTGAAAGCACGATGAGATATGGGTCCCACCAGAGGGCAGTAACTCTGCTCCCAGGTAGAAATCTCATAATGATTCTGTATCGGATGAAATAAGTCCAAATGCTATTTTTGGTTGGAAACCAGAACAAAGCAAATATATTGTCTTAATTTAAATGTAATCGCGACTTTTTAAGCCTTTATGTTTTTCCGAATAACCTCTGGTAAAACGACCTGCGAATATACCAATCAGTGAGGCTGATGCTGTCGCCATGGTGCCAGATTAGCCAATCATGGCGTGTGTTTTAGCAGCGTCAAAGTGGCGGTAATGTTATGGAGCTTTCTCTCCCTTGTTGCCAGAACTAAAGAAAATGTAGAAGCGCTCTAAGTTGGTCAACTTTACTTTAGCGCACACATCAGATATAGAGAGGCGGAAAATCAGCTCTTGTTCTTGCGAGATTATCGGAAAATGGTCGTTCTCAAAATCAGAGACCAGGTGAGTGATGCATTAATACTTATACTAGCTAGCTGTAACAACTGAACTATGTTAACATATTTCATCATCTTAAGCATATACTTACAGCCAAGAATAGAAATACAGCGGGTCGTAAGGGAAACAAATGTAATGTTTAAGACATCAGTGACCCTGATCAGTGACCCAGTGAGCAGAATTCAGGTGCAGTTAACATGTCTAAGCAACTAGTCATGTTAAAGATTTATTTGGCGTTGTTTCTGGTTTGGTTGTTTGTAGTATCTGTCATAAAATGTCAACCTTTTTTGTAGATATTTCTGCAACAATTGGAGACTCTAACTAAAAGATCTACTCTTTAACCAAGTGGATCACTTTTGCCCAGCATACAAGGTTTATCACCAAGGTTTGCTTCTTCTATCTCCCTGACAGTCAGTCAGCTAGCCTGAAACTGGTCATACGCTCAGAGAGAAAAGAGAAAATGTGGTTAGTTATAACATAGCACAGTCTGTTAACAATCACCGTTGTCATCTACAGCATAATACTCCAGTAGCTTTAGCTGTAGCAGCATTGCCAAGAGGGAATACGTAACCCACTGCCCCAGCAATCAACAAACCTAAGTGATCACACTAAGGATGTTAGATGTTAAAATGTCATTTATGAGTTATGAATTCTGTTTTTTGGTTCTCAGAACTGTTGGCCCTATTTTAATGCCTTACTTCATACTACTTCATGTGAAGAATGGGCCAAGTATTTCCTTATAATGTTTGTGGATGTTTTAAAAGCTAAAGGAGGGGCTTGAATAATAGTGCATATGCACGTGTTCAGTTAAATTAAAATTAATCCACATCTCTATAATATATTTGGAGGTGAGGGGATTGAGTATTTCTGATTGCAACTGTAAGTAAAAGGAAATTAATCCAATGATCCATTTTTTTTACTTCCTTTACACAATTCTTAATTTTACAGCTGGGTATCATCTGCATAGTTGTGAAAACAAATATCTTGTTTGTGAATCATTAAACCCGCTCTCTGATACTTTCGCATTGCAACGACTTTCTATGATAGTCTCTTAAAGAGACAGAACAAACACTACTGACCATTATAGTGGGTGAGTGACATACTCATAGGTGGCGTCACGTGGGCACCCAGACGAAAACCAGACAAATGTTTTCCTGGAAAAGTCGACGATAAACTAATAGTACGATAACAAGGACAAACGATAAACGAGGTTCCACTGTACATTCTGTTCAGTAATATGGTGGATGTCTTTTACAGCCTCCCCTGCTAAAAGCTGTATTTAATGTTGACCCTGATCAAGTGCGGGCCCTTATTTTAAAGAAGGAGGATGTCAATGTACAGGTGAAGTGTGTCCGTTCTCTTTTTACTTGTCCTTGAAGTTGCTTAATTTGAACGTTATTTGAGAATTTTTTTCTTTGTGGGTTAGGACAACGAGAAAAGGACCCCACTGCATGCAGCTGCCTACCTAGGAGATGCTGATATCATAGAACTTCTGGTCTTATCAGGTACAGAACACTTTATGATACAGGAGATGCCCAGCTTTGAGTATCTGTCACTGTCCAGAGCAAAATGCATCTAAACTACGTAGTTAAAGGTGCTCATGGTCACTGAAGTTTCTGATTGTAAGATAGAAAGGTCAAAAAATATTTCCTAGATTGAGTAGTATGTTGGTGATTACATTTAACATTTTATTTCCAAAGCTTTGTGATATGTATGTTCAAGTTTCTTCATCCTTACAATGACTTCATCCTCACACTAGGCAGGCAATTTCCTCTGATAGTTAAGCACTGTGTAATATGCATGCATAGAATATCATGTTTTAATTCAGAAGCTCATGATACATTATGAAAACAAAAAAGAATGAGCATTTACAGTTTTCCTTGCATTGTTCAGTGCCACACTTTAATTCCCACATTAAGACCTTATTAGACCTGTCAAACAGTCAGAATGTGTTAATCGCAATTTGTAGTAATCATTAATTTATTAAAATATATTATAAAAGCATGTTGCAGGCATATTTAATGGAAATAGCTGCTGGTTGTAACAACTACTAATGCTTCACAGGGTCCTGCTGCTAACTTGTTGACATAATTATGTACAAAGTATTGATGTTTAAAATGTAATTCCTTTTTTCAATATTTTTCTATAGGCGCAAGAGTCAATGCCAAAGACAATAAGTGGTTGACTCCCTTGCACCGTGCTGTGGCCTCGTGTAGCGAGGTACTCGAAGATATTTACAGTCTACTTTTTATTGAATATAACTGTATTTGTCTGATTCAAATATGACGACCCTTTTTATTGTGTGTGCATATGTCATAAATACACAAAATCAGCAATTTAACATATCACATGTACAGGAGGCAGTGCAGGTGCTGTTGAAGCACTCAGCAGATGTGAATGCTCGGGATAAAAACTGGCAGACGCCACTGCATGTGGCTGCAGCAAACAAAGCAGTACGTTGTGCTGAAGCCCTGTTCCCTCTGCTGAGCAACGTGAATGTGTCAGACAGAGCGGGCCGTACCGCCCTGCACCATGCTGCCTTTAGTGGTCACCTGGAGGTGAGTTAACTAAGACACAAGTGTGAAAAACTTTTAGAAACTGAACACTTTTATTGTGTGTGTGTTTTTTAAAAGTTATTTATTTATTTTTAACAAATATTAACTTTGCATAAACAAACTTGACAAATAGATGAAACCATGTATGCTTTCCTAAGCCTCCTGGAGAATAAGCTACAGTTTATCTGAAGACTTTGGTTGTCTCGCATGTTTGTTTCTTTGTCTATCTCTGCTGGAGATAGTTCTTTATGACCTTGTCTATGCATTTGACTTCATAGTCATGCTGGAGAATTGAATTGGGGAGCAATTAATCTTTTTCCTCATGTAGGAGCTGCATAAGAATAAGAATGAGTAAGTATGCCTGTAATTTTCAGCAGTGAATTTTGAGCAAATTACTTACTCCCTTTGCAAAGATACAGCTGCA
The DNA here is from genome assembly GCA_034779995.1 of Parotocinclus haroldoi. Lineage (NCBI taxonomy): Eukaryota > Metazoa > Chordata > Actinopteri > Siluriformes > Loricariidae > Parotocinclus > Parotocinclus haroldoi. Next base: position 7,572 of record JAUZST010002842.1, read on the forward strand.
AACCTCCATAATGCTTCACTGTTTACTGCAGAAACTAATAGGTTTAGCACTGCCAGGTCCATCGGCAAACAAAAGCAGATTACCTTGCATCTTGTTGATTTGAAGATTTTGTTCAAGCATCAGAATCTATGGCAGTTCACAACAGGAGCAAGGTTGCATTGATACTAATAACACACATTCACACTGAGGAGGAACCTTCTGAAAAAAAAAACGAAGAAGGAAAGCTCCCGCAAACCATCCACCCAATTAAAAAAATGTTTTTATTAAGCAAGCACTCCCGCTCAGACAACAGCAATCAGTAGAAACTCTAACTCTAGAGACAGAGAAGTTTCTCACACACACACACCCACACCCGTAACGCAACCACACAACTGTAACACAACCACACATGACAAGGCTGCTGGCCTAACACCATAAAATACAAGAAAGGACTAATTATTCACAAACAGCATATTTATATGATACTGGATGGCAACATGTGTAGTTGCTGGAGCTTTACACACTCCTTCCTTTTGCAGTGCTTTTGTTTATTTATTTGTTTTAATTGTTATATTTTGTTTGTCGGTTTGAGTAGTTGAGGTGATGATATGGAGCATAACTTTATATTAGAGATCAACACAAGGATTATTACACTGTTCATGTGCTGTGTGGAGTCACACATTCATAAGTGAAAGTATAAAGCCATAGTAATTATAACTATAGAAAACAATCAGAAAAGTGTTTTGTAAAGACAGTGTAGTAAGGTTAACTCCAGTAATACATTGTAATTTGCGTTTTTTAGTGGTGCGTTTTCCTCTATTAACCATGGTTACCTCAAAGGATACACATGCAGTAATCATTGGGTCACCACCAGTGCAGAGTTTTTTGAGGATGGCTTGGTGTCAAGAAGCTACTTCTCTTCAGGAAAAACATCAAGGTCAGACTTCTGCAGGCAGTATAGGGATTGGGCAGCAGAGGACTAGAGTAGTTTTTTTTTCTGATGAAGCCCCCTTCAGACTGTTTGGGAGATCTGGTAAAATGATCTCTATGGCTGGAGAAGAAAAGGTGAGTGCTAAAATGAGTCCCGTGTCATGCCAACAGTATAGCATGGGCAGCATGGTGGCTTGGTGAGTAGCACTGCCAGCTCACAACAAGAGAAGGTTCTGGGTTTAATCCCAGGGTGGAGCGACCTGGGTCCTTTCTGTGTCTGCGTGGGTTTACTCCAGGTTCTCCGGTTTCCTCGCACAGTATAAAGTGCATGCGTGTTAGGTTAATTGATTACAATTAAATTGGCATTGACTTGAGTGTGTCCATGGCTAAAAACTCCTCAGATCTTAATCCCATTGAAAACCTGTGGTCAGTCCTCAAAAAGGGGGTGGGCAAACAAAAACTTATCAGCTTTAAGCACTAGTTAGGCAAGAATGGGTTGCTAAATCAAGATTTTGCCCAGAAGCTGATATTCAGCATGCCGACAAATTGCAGAAATCCTAAAGAACAGTAAACTGTAAATATTAAGTCTTCGCTTAAGCTGGATGTATTGGTCAATAAAACATATTGAATGCTTATAGCTGTACTCAACTATACCATATAAACAGCAAATAACCAAATAACCAAAATTTGTGCCATTCTCAATGTTTTTTGACGCTGCTGTAGAAACATGAAGAACAAGCTTACATTTAAAATTTGTAACTTTTTTTTTTATTATAGGGCAGTACAGTCTACAGTGTATGACCGTAAACATTTATTTCCATTTTTTTAACTATATAAAAACAAGCTGCCTATACAAACACATTCACACAGATATACATAAGTACGTTTGCATACACATATACACACACTTAGAGAAATATCTGTGTCCTACATATATAGCAGACACGGTAGAGTACAGTGTTGCTTCGCCACTTTGCGGTTTACATTTCGCAACCTCAGTGCTCAGGGTTTTCAAAATATATTCATGGAAAAAATGTGCATGTTTTGGTTTTTGCGGAACTTTTACGTTAAAAAAAAATCACAAAATTTATAAAAATGTGTTAAAATATTAATTCTAATAAAGGAATATTATAAAAATAAAATATAACAATTTACAGTAAATAGTTGTTGTGTCTACTCAGTGTGTAGGATATGACGTGCTGTAAGCTCGGTACGGACGGAGCATGTGTAATGTGTGTTAAGTAAAGAGAACGTTCTTTAGCGTGGTGCTTTATTATTCCACAGTTAAAAACACTACAATAACGTATTTACTGAGCGGATGAAAACGCACCAAAACCAAGAAGTAAGACTAAAGCATCGCCCACCTGAGTCTCTACCCTTTTTTTTGTCTGTTTTTATCTGCCGTGTTGTGTTCACTGTTAGTCAAAGTTTCATTATAGACTAAATTCATTCAAGCCCTACGAAGCCACCCAAATGTTGTGCAAGTTCTACAGCTATAATAGTGTATAAATACTTAAATAAATATAACGTCCCTACTTCGTGAATTTACGTTTATCACAGGTGGTCATGGAACGTAATTCCCGCTATAAATGAAGGAACACTGTATTCCAGAACAATTCTTATACCAGTCATACCTCAGATAAAGGTATGCTTAAACTAATAATGGCAAATACAGGACTAAGAGAACATGGTAACTACTGAAAATGATAAAGAGAGGGGGACAATAGTAATAACTTTTACTTACTACGGCTAGTCAAGTCTAATCACAAAGTTGAGTTTTTAAGAATGGTTTAAAGAAGAATTTTGGAAGCCAAAGATTGTGACGAATCATTTTAGAACATGGACACGGACACAGATATGATTAGAATATGACCGTACAAATGACAATGGACTGATTGGGCAGTCCTGGTGGGTTTCTTGGGACAACTGGGAACCATTGATTTCTTACCATTTGTACTTATGGAAGCTTTGGGTGAGGAATGTAGAAGTTTTAGCCACAAAATAAAATTAAGGTCATACCCAAACTTTTCTAAGCATGCCAAGAAATATTTTCATTTGACCCCATCAAAAGCTTTCTCCAGATCCAGGAAGATGACCACCTATGAATAATATTTAAAAACAGGATATTTGTAAATAAATGTCGTCCTGAACCAGTTTGATCAATAGTCTGCTGCATCTTTACCTGGTATAAACTGAACTATAAGTGATTCTTCAGTCAGCAAACCATGGGACAGCGAGTCATTAAACATGTCCAAAAGATGTGGATCATTTTTCATAATTTTTTTTCAATATAGATAAAATTCTATTGGAAACCCACCAGGGTCAGACATCCTAATACTTAGCATTTCTTTAATAGCATAAATAATTTCTGTATGTTGCATTGTGATCTTAGTCTTAGTCCTATATCTTGTGTTTATAGAAGTAGCCTGGAGATTATTAACTCTTTAACTTCGATTATTTATGGAGTATAGAGATTTGAATAGAAAGATGCAAATGATTAATTACTTTCTCATGGATTAGTAGTTAACACAACATTTGAATTCCTTATTTGTGAAATCTGTTGTGCAGCTGTTCCCATGCTTAAGCAGCTGCGCCAAAAAATGCCCAGCCTTTTCACAGTGCTCATGTACAAACCTGCTTGATTTTATATAGAGTTCTGGAGAGGAGGAGGATGAATACTGAGCATCCACTTTGTTTGAATTAAGTTGCTCCTGTTTAGTCCTATACCTTTTTATTAACTTTAACTGAGTAAGCGATTAGTCACAACTAGTTACAGTTTTCAGTGTTTTCCAGAGCAATGAAGGCAAGACTTTATCTTTATTTATTAAATTCTAGAAATTCATCAATTCTTTTGCATATTAGCTTGTATAAAGCACTATCAGCCAATAATATTTTGTCCAATTTCCAAATAGGTTGTTCACAGTTGTCAAGCACATTTGAGATTAGAACGATCCAGTGCTGGATTAATAGCACAGTTTAAATCTTCAACAAAAATTAACTGATGCAAGTTTAAATCTGGTATTAGAAAGAAATGGATGTCCATGAAGTTATCATTCCAAATCGGGGCATATACAGTGGTTAAAAATAAGTATTTGATACAGTGCCTATTTTACAAGTTTTCTGATCTACAAAAAACTAGGTACAATTGTGAGAGACACAATCTAGAAAAAATCCTGAAAATTAATGTATAATTTTATTGTAAGAAATAAGTATTTGATAAATAGAAAAAACAGAACTTAATATTTGGTACAGAAACAATTGTTTACAATTTCAGAGGTCAGATGTTTCCTGTAGTTGATCACGATGATCACGATTTTTGCGACCTCCTCCATACAGGTCTTTCCGAGTTCAGGGCTGTCACTGGGCAACATTGAATTTGATCTTCCTTCAAAGATTTTTTTCTATTGGGTTCAGGTCTGCAGACTGGCTAGGCCCTCCAGGAGTGTGAAATGCTTCTGAGCCACTCCTTAGTTTACCCTGCTGTGTGTTTGGGTTATTGTCATGTTGGAAGACCCAAACACGACCCATAACTGCAATGCTGCAATTGGTGAACATCAAACAGGCCTAGACAGTTGCTGGCTTAATCCATGATGGCATAGTGTGTTCCTAATAGTCAATTTTGAGACTGGGGCACAGCTCTCGTTAGGTCATTGACCAGGTCCTCCTGTGTAGTTCTCTGCTGATTTCTATAATTGCACCAGCAGTTGTTGCCTTCACACCAAGCTGCTTACCTATTGTTGTGTAGCCCATCCCAGCCTTGTGCAGGTGTACAAGTTTACCCCTGGTAACCTTAGGCTGCTCCTTGGTCTTGGGCATGGTGGAGAGGTTGGTCGTGTGATTGATTGATTGATTGTGGGGACAGGTGTCTTTTATGCAGGTAATGAGTTCAAACCGGAGTAATTAATACAGGTGATGAGTGCAGAATAATAGGACTTCCAAAAAGAAAGACTAAGCTGTGACAGCCAAAACTAGCTGGTGGTAGGTGATCAGATACTTATGTTTTGCAATATATGATGAATATCTAGATTTTTTTTAAAGATTTTTACTCTCACTCAAGTGTACCTACTTCTCCATTCAGGTGGGAAAACTTGCAAGACCAACAGTGTATCAAATACTTATTTTCCCCACTGTATAATGACAAACTGCAGGTTTGTGGAAAAGATGACCTGACACTTCAACAAAACGTCTCAATGGGTCTGAAGTAACAGAGATTGCATTATACTGGATTTGTTATGTATAAGTATGGCTGTTCCCTGAGCTTTGGAGTTTAGAGTTTGGGAGTTAGAGTGGAACATCTGGGCCGCCCAAGATTTTCTACTTTGGTCTTACATCTTAATAAATAAATTTCTTACAGAAATTCAATTTCAGATTGTGCATCTTTAAAATGATAAAAAATCTTGACTTTTCTTAGCCCCTTTTAATCATTTTATATTCCATCTAATGAGTTATACTGCTGTCTTACATAAGTAAGGTAATTGTTTTTTAATTTTTTGAATTTACTTAGAGAAAAAATTACTGTGAAGTAGTAAACAACAGTGTAGGAAGGAAATTATGGAGCTAAAGTTTCATGGAAATTGTAATAAAACAGAAAAAAAACTCAAACTGCAATAGTCTAGGGGTGTCCCTTTCCTATAGTCCTATCCAAATCCACAAACTTGGATGCAAAACTACAACTTGTGCTTATTCGTCATTCTACCCTCAGACTACCAGTAATGTGACTTATAAACCTCCTAGCCAAGAGGACTCCCATAAATGTTAATAAATTTCTACTTTTATAACTTACAAAATGTGTACATATAATTAGAAAGTAACACTTTTAAAAACAAACATATGTAGACAATATATAAGCTGTTGGTAGGTGTCTTTGCCTTCTCTTACGTTCTCGCTACCTTTAGGAATATGCAAAGATTAACTCTTTTATGAATGGTTCTCGAGCTTATCAAGTCGGTGGCAGCAGCTGAAATTTGTGCTCTGTTCTTAGGTTTATTGCTATTATTTAGAGTTGAAGACTCTTAGTTTGACAGTGCACCTGAAAAATCTCCATGAAATGCATAAAGCATTCATATCAATATGGAGCAGAATCTGAAAGGATTGGAATCCATTCCGTGAAGAATTCAGTCTATTTTCCGAGCAGACACAGTATTATTACAGCACTCATACTAAAGTACTTGGTTGGTCTTAATGCCTGTGTTATTGAACAGATGGTGAACTTACTGCTGAGCCGAGGGGCTAACATCAATGCATTCGATAAAAAGGACAGACGGGCGATCCACTGGGCTGCATATATGGGTAAGTTTTGTCCTTGCTACTGCATTAGCTTACAAAGATCTACACTGCAAAAGGTGTGGCTATGGTCTGTAGTTTTGAAACTGTGCACCTGACTTTGCCAGGTCATTTGGAAGTGGTGACGCTTTTGATATCTCATGACGCTGAGGTAACTTGCAAGGATAAGAAGGCCTACACTCCTCTGCATGCAGCAGCCTCTAGTGGGATGATCAGCGTGGTCAAATACCTGCTTGACGTGGGAGTTAATGTGAGTCCCCTCAGGACATGTTTGTGCTAGAAGCATGACCAATAAATGCAGTAATAAAAACTTAAGGTTGCCACAAGTCTTTTAGCATTTCTGGTGGCATTAAAATCAGTTTAAAAACTGTTTACATGCATGTGTGGAGCATGGCCATATAAATGTTCTGTACAGTGAATAACATAAAAACTTAGTACAGGGGTACCTCGATTCTCCTCATTAATTTGTTCCCGAATTCTTATCAAAGTTTTTCCTATATGGAATAATGTAAATTGAACTGTGTAAGGCATTATGTAAATTAATAAAGTTGTATTGTACGGGTGCTCCCTGAAATATCATGGAGATGCATAGAGAAAAATCCATAATTTAGTTCAACTAGTGTCGGAGAGTCTGTACTGTAAAAGTATTTGATGTATTCACAGTGCTAGCATAGCTGCTAATGCTAACTGCAGCCTGTCTGTGTCTTCCAGAGCATTATTTTTTGGATACTTGCGCTAAGACATTACTATAGATGTAAACATAAAGAAAAACACAATGAAAGTAGTGGAAATCTACACTGAGAAATAGTGATGCCTCACTTCACTGTGCACTTGATATTGTGAACCTGAACCAACGAATAACTGTGTTATATACCATATCATGAATTGTAAATTGTAAATGACTCATACATGTTTAAGCAAGTGTGTTGAATATCGAGCAAACAATGAGAACCAAGACATTTTTCTGGTAAAAAAAGCTTTAAGAACCGGATTCCACAAGTTCCGAGGTAGTTGAGAACTGAGGTACCACTGCAGTTGTTCCATGACAGTCTGCACTCCGTCTGTGAAGGTAAATATTGCAAGGCATTGAGGTGTGTTTTTGGTCCTTATGCTGTTGCGGTATAAATACGCACAGGCATTTTCATTATTACACTCAGACTCTTCAACCTTGATGAATATATGTGGCATGTAATTTTAATTGCCATTGATTGTTTCTAAAGATAATTTCATTTCATTCATAAAATTGCCTCAAATCAAGATTGCCGTCTGATACAGTCTAGCTATTTTGAATACACAAATGTACTCTCTCTAGATTAATGAGCCCAATGCTTATGGGAACACACCTCTGCATGTGGCCTGTTATAACGGGCAGGATGTTGTAGTCAACAAGCTGATAGAGTTTGGTGCCAAAGTCAATCAGTTGAACGAGAAGGGGTTTGCACCTCTGCACTTCACAGCTGCCTTGCGCCATGGTGCAGTGTGTCTTGAGCTGCTGATTGGGAACGGAGCAGATGTTAACATCAAGGTCAGAGCCTATATTTATGTAACTTCTTACTGCATTCTGTAATTGTCTGAACAATGACTGTGCTGATTGAGAAGGGTAGTGTACATGCATTTTATTATATTTCCCTTCTAGAGTAAAGATGGGAAAACACCACTGCACATGACTGCCATTCATGGGAGATTCTCACGTTCTCAGGCAATAATTCAAAATGGTAAGTAGACTAGATTGTATAGAATCAAGTTTTTAATGGTTGGTGTAAAGTGAAATATGTCTGTGGAAATACTGTGTGATTGTGCAGGTGCTGAGATAAACTGTGAAGATAAAAATGGCAACACACCACTACATATCGCATCACGATGTGGACATGAGCTACTCATCAATACACTTATTACCAACGGAGCAGACATCTCAAAGTAAGTCAAATTGCTGCCACTGAAAAACTGGTTGCTTAGGTTTCATGTTTGTGCACTAAAGTAAATTTCACAAGGAATTATCAGTGCTCCACCCACATCTCAGCTAATTGAATCAATGTGCAGCACAAAGCTTTGCAGTGAGGTTTTAAGCATAAATACTAGAATGATTAACATGTGTAAGTCAGTTAATATCCCATAACATACCAGGACCTAATGGGAGTCAAAGCGAAGTAGGACCTACAATTATACTACTCTAAGACCAGATAAAAGGCATTCTTATGCTTTTATCTGGTCTTTTTTATTGGGTGTTGTCAGTTTTATCAGGCTTTTTGTATTATTAGCACACGTTCTGCGTGAGGCTTTGGGCCATGATTTTTAAAGAATTAATTTGCATTTTATTGCATGAAATAAGTATTTGATCACCTACCAACCAGCAAGGAAGCTTACTCTCACATACATGTTAGTTTTTCTTTAAGTCCAGTCTTCCTATTCTGCACTAATCACCTGTATTAATTGCACCTTTCTATATTTGTTATCTGTATAAGAGATACCTTTCTGCACGCTTAATCAATCACACTCCAACCTCTCCACCATGCCCAAGACCAAAGAGCTGTCTAAGGTCACCAGGGACAAAATTATAGACCTGTACAAGGCTGGGATGGGCTACAGGACAATAGGCAAGCAGCTTGGTGAGAAGTCAACAACTGTTGGCGTAATTGTTAGGAAACTGGTAAATTGGTAGGAGAAACACAACACTACTGTCAATCTTCCTTAGTCTGGGCTTACATGCAATATCTCACCTCGTGGGTTAAGGATGATTATTACTACATGGGAGGACTTGGCCAATGACCTCAAGAGAGCTAGGACCACAGTCTCAAAGATGAGTGTCAGTAACACACTACGGCATCATGGAAATAAAATTTCATGGTCCACACAAGGTCCCCCTGTTTATGCACACTTGAAGTAAAGCACTTTGAGATATTGACACCGTTTCATTGCCCATGGAATGATGGGCTTGTGTAAAGCTTATCGTTTAGCCTATTAGTCAAAGTAAAAATAAAATCCAGCAAGGGAAGTTAAATTTGGCAGAATAGTTAAGCTCATAATGGAATAGGGCATTTTGAGACCCCTGAAATTCTTGATTTGACCGCTATGGTAACAAATAGGTACGCATAGGGACACTATAGCAATTACCTAGCAACAGCATAGCACCCACTTAGTGACACCATAGCAACAACCTTTTAGCCACCTAGCAACACCAGAGCAATCACCTGGTAAACCATAGCAACACCATAAGAAGCACCTGAGTTATGAAGAAACACCAAATGTAGCAAGAGTCTAGCAATATTCTTTAGGAATGGAATCCTCTTTAGCTGCTCAACTATTCCGTGTTTCTGTAATGTTATGCACTTTTCTAGTTATAACTACATTTTATTATATATTAGTATTAGGTATACATACATTTTGTTGACCTTTATGATCTTTATATTTAATAAAACACTGTCTACTCAAAACTCAAAGCAATAATGGAAATTAAATATAAAAGCAATATTAGCATTCAGTTGCTCTAGGGGCTTAGACGTTGCAGCAAATTAAACTCTGTTAAAGCAGTTTTTATTGAATATGGCCTCTAGGTCTTTAGTGTTAATGAAAGTATCCCACTTATCAAGGATGTTTTCTGTTTGCTTGTGATGCGCATAACCTCAGTTCTAAGGTTGGCCACAATCTATGTGTTAATAAAATATAAAAATCTGAGCTTGAGAACTGTGTTGCACACACATACTCATAATGGAATAGGGTTTTTGTGATTTGGACATGATACTGATTCTATTTAAATGAATAATATCTGTCGTTTTTAGCTTTCTCTCTCACACACACATAGAGAAAAACACCTACACAAAGGGGCTGGGGGGGGGGTTTCTTAGCTCTCTTGTGTTAAAGCCACCATCCCATCAGGTCTGGTACCCGTGCTCGTACAGAA
>JAUZST010002843.1:0-17659 GCA_034779995.1 Parotocinclus haroldoi
TATATATATATATACAGTTTCTATTTCTACTAATCTGTCCCTAAATTTTATGTAGTTACATAATAATAATATATCTGAGAGGATAAAATATTAAGTACATAACACAAGTTTTTAAAAATTCAGATTGTTTTAGATTCAAATATTTGGGGAAAACCAAAGCCCATTCAACTTGTCGGCCATGTCTGATGGAGGAAACATTATATGGGGTTCATCTTACCACTATTGACTGAGAGACCCCATTGGACAATAAAGAAGCCAAGGTTATTCTGTTCCTCCATGTGGATTGTCACATTTGAACCACCTACCAGTGAAAAAAAGCAGTAATGAGTAATAATGCAATGACTGAGCGACTCAGTCGACTAAATTGCCTGACAAGTAATTTTTAGTAGGTGGCATCATCCCACATTTCTTGCTCTAGCTAGAAATTACTTATTATTATCATTTTTGATTAGCGCTTAGAGGAGAGTTAACAAAAGCGTGATGGCAGCTTCAAGAACAAAATCCTCAAGTATCTGAGCATTTCACACTTAACTCCCAAAAAAGATTGGCAGCTGTACTATCTATAAACCAGACCTCAGTTGGTATGGGAACACAGCTTCCATGTTGGAGCATCTAAAGGGCAAACACCAATTCTTTTTAGTAAGAGTGCTAGCTAACCCGTTAGCTAACTGTTCATAGGAAACATGCTTGCCATAAATGTTCACCACAATGTGCAGAATTTGAACGCACCGCACGTTGATGGCTGATTTATTGATTTGGTTCAATTCAATTTTGTTACTGATACTTTGCACATCAGTTAAATATAAATAAGTATTAAATATGGGTGGCACAGTGGCTCGTGGGTAGCACCGCTGCCTTATGGCAAGAAGGGCCCGGGTTCAATCCCAGGGTGGAGTGTCCTTGGTCCTATCTGTGTGGGTTATTCCGGGTACACCGGTTTATTCTCACAGTCCAAAGACATGCATGTTAGGTTAATTGGTGTCCTAAAGTGGAACTTAGTGTGTGACTGGGTGTGTGCCCTATGATGGATTGGTGCCCTGTCTAGGGTTGTTCCTGCCCAGAGTTGGATGGGTGGGAACCTGTTGGCCTGTGACCCTGTGTGGATTAAGCAGTAGCTAATGGATGGATATATTAAATATTGTATTTGTAATTATTATTTGTATTAGCAGGAAATTTCATTAAAAAAGTGAAGATTTGAAAAGGGTATTCATTTTTATTGTGTTCATTGTTAATATAAGCAAATGCATAAAGCAAACTCTAGATAAACATAAGGCTAGGTCAAATTAAAGGCTGATAGCTACCTGAGAGTTATTTGGTAACTGAGCAATCCATTATCTGAATAATCTTGCAGCCATAGTAATGGACCATTAGTCGTGTGGAGGCACTTGCCAGCCTATAGCCCTCCTCATTTAGCAGGACACCATGCACATGACAGCATGTCGAAACGACAGAGGAAACAAGCATGTAAACTTTGGAGAAAAGGGAAGAAAAGCAGTAATAGATATAGCCTCCTGCATTCTTATTGTCCAACCATGTACCCATGTCCATGTAAACATTTTACAATAAAGTTAAGTCTAATGTTATTTATAGAAATTGGTAGTAATTTAATTGTAACATTTGTGTAATCAACTAAAATCATGTATGCTTGCGTCCACAGTTTTCTATCTGATGCTACATTTTAGGTCCGAAATAAATAAAATCCACAGCACGTGTTACCTGGAAACATTTTGCAACAAAGCAATGAAAAACCTCATACTTTACTTTGTACATATGGAGAGTAGAATGTTTTAAGATTGAGCGAATCTTAAACATGCACCCAGTCATTACTTAATAGAGTGTATCCCTTCTAATATATACATACACACATATATATATATATATATAAATAGCAATGCTGTTCAGCAATATGCGATGCACACAACAGGAAATATCATGATGTGTGGTTTCCTTTTCTCTCAAACACTCTTTTCTTGCAAACCTAATTAAACAAATCTGAGGTTTATCATATCATCTTATCATATCTCAAATACATCTAGTAGTAAATTTCTGTACTCTTGTAAAGCCATTAAAAGTTCATAAGTTGAGGAGAATATAGTGTATTTTGTGTAGTTAGTAATGTCCCAAGACAAGGCCACCCAAAGAGGATGGGCCCCTTTTTGAGTCTTGGTTCTTCTAAGGTTTCTTCCTTCTACATTCAGGAACTTTTTCTTTCCACTGTCGCCCTAGGCTTGCTCATTTTTGGATTGGCCTTTTAAGATTAAAAAAAATGTAAAGGTGCTTTGAGACAATTCATCATTGTAAAGAAATCTCTATATAAATAAATTCGACTTGACTTTGTCCATTACGTGTGGTGTTTAATTGGCATACTTGGTAACGTGACAAGTGGAGACCATTGCCTGAGTTTGGCGTATTTGATATTTAGTTTATGTTTTTTATTTACTGAATGTTTGACATTTCACTCTTCATCCAGAAAGACTTACTGCTGATAAAGTCTTACAATCCAAATATCTGTGGACATCTGTGGATTAAGGCTCTTGCTTAAGAACCGAACAGTGGCAGCATGGCAGAGGGGGGGATTTGAAGCCTGGATGTTTAGGTCCACAGTTTAGTACCTTAATCACTGCACCACCACAGTTTAGACAAGTATCAACCTAACCTGGTGCCTTTGACTCTAAACAAATCATTTATTCCATTGTAAAGCACTAGACCGCTGAGTAAAAGCATTTATTGCTTTTCAAGAATCCCATAACATAGCTGTTTAATGTCCATCTGATCAGCGTCTGATCACTTTGACAACCGAGCTTGTAAGAATTATAATAGGGAATAATTATTATTTATTAATCGTATACTGTATATGTGAATAATTCACTCAACGACAGAAAACTAGTAAGAGCAAACCACCTGCTCACAAAAAAAGAAGTATAATATGTATTAAAAATGTATCAAATGTTAATTGAGTATTATCAATGAGCCATCGTCACTGGAAATGATGATGATGTCAGAGTTGTCATTTAGGGAAACTGGCAGACAATTGTGGCAAAGTGGCACTTAGAGTAGAAAAAATAGAAAAAAAAATAGCAGAATTGTAACAACCTTTTTATGACAAAAAAATGCAAACATATGTTTCGTATCCGATGCTGATCAGTTAGTGAGACCATATGAGTTCCACGTCCCAAGCTGGTTTATGCTGATTAGTACTGGTCCAGTGGAGGTTTAACTGATGAACCTCAATGGTATTGCTCACCATTACTGTGGTTATTTAGTAGGGAACTCCCTGCAGTCATGTTCAGAGCCTTTTTAGACTAAATCCAGAAGATTGGGAATGCTGGGATTGTTATTTTTGGCCTGTAGTGTATTGTAGACTTGGAGTAAATATACGCGCGAGGGCTAAACAGCACCTGTCATTGAATCTACGAGTTACACATGAACTGTAAGGAAGCAGGGCGGGTTCGTTCCGGTTGAAAAGAGGCGCGCTCTGGCTGGTGCGCGTTCTAGAGAGGAGCGTCTGATTGATGCGCGCGCTCCCGCTGAACTGTCACTCGCTTTCAAAGCACGGGACCGCGATGCCACTGCGAAACGAGGGTAAATACATTCTGCTTTTATCCGTTTTTGCACTTTTTTTTTTTACAGTTGTGTAACTATGTACATCGGTCAACACGTCCATGTCCATATAAAGTCCAGCCGAGAAAATACTGGTGTTAATGAACGTTATCTGGTGTGTCGTGTATGCGCACTATACGGTGAATTTCGGCGCTGCCCTCAAAACAGAAGTCTGTTCAAACTCATATGTGGGTGTGTATGTATATATTGTTTTTCAGTTTTTTAATAATAAGTTTTGACATCTGAAATGTTCAGTAATGCGATACAGATGTTCACGTTTGTTCTCTCCACAGAGCAGACTTCTGAGTTGCCTTTTTATTTATTCGGGGTGCATAAACTTTTGCCGTCTCTAGTCGATACGTCATGTATGACCTAACAGTGAAAAAATAGACATATCTTTCTTAGTATTAAATAGGCTACTGCATCAGGGTGTTTTTAACTAAGAGCACTGGGATGCAGGAGACTGTTGTGACTGATTTTCTAAGCTTTCTCAGTTTGTACTTCATTTGTGCCAAGGTCTCACATTCAAATGACAACTTAAAACATATACATAGACATACAGCGTTGTTGCCTAAAATAAATTGGGAGAAAATGTATATTTGGTTATTTTGTCAGCTGCATCCTATTAGCCTATGTACAAACGTACAACATGGATTCATATAACTCAACGCTAATGAAGATGTAGTAAATTAAATTAAAAGTAAAGATATGATCAATAACAGCTAATTTAAACCTGACTTTTGCGTGTCGTTCTTAGTTCTATACCGCTCACAAAAATTAGGGGATATTTTACAATGGGAGATTTCAATGTGAAGCAGCACCTAATTTTTGTGAGCAGTATATTTGCTTGTTTGACATGGTTACTTCGAAACTAGTCATACAAACTGAAATAGTGAGAATTTAGTGTAATCAGTTTACTTAACGGGTGTCTTTGGACAATGGTAAGAAACAGTGTAAGAGGAGTAAACCCACGCGGACACAGGGAGGACAGTAATACATATTCTAAATATTGAATCAGATCAAGTCCTAAATTTAAACTTCATACTTTAAGCTCTGATCTCCAAAGTTTATGTTCTAGCTTAGCCTGTTGAAACGCAGAAACCCTGAAAAAAAAAGTATACAGAGTTAACAGAGCTAAAATACACATGTAGGGAGTTACATTCTTCACCTAATTGTTACTACTGATTAATGATTAATAATTACTGACGCATTATAATTGAACTGCATTCCATTTTTTCAGTTTAAATTTATCTTGGTCGGGGGGCCAATATCTCAGAATGCATGGGGTGAAGGCTCGGAAAGGGTTGTTGTTACAGATCTCGGGAAAAATGTCCCCCTGTCCAGCCCCCAATCCTTCAGATTATGCATCTGAGAGACATGCGAGATGCACTGCTATGTTACGGCTTCACCATGGTGGGATAGCGACTTTCCACCTGAGTACCCAACTCATATTTCAAAATCTTATGAAAATACTTTTGTTGTGGTATATATATATATGCGCTTTAGGTGTACACACTGAACACAAACACATGCACACACACAGACACCTCCTTCATTCATATGTTCATTCTGATTGGTCAAATTTGAGAAAGCTGGTTTCACAGTGTGCAAGGCACGCACTTAAACACACAGTCAAAGTCCAAGGGCAACTTAGAAACACAAATTAAGGTTTCATGTTTTTTTTCTGTGGAAGTTTCTGTCAAGGTGTGTGGGGGTAGGGGGGGTGAGGGTGTTTCTTCATCTATCTCCAGACACCATAAAATGCAGACATAAGCATGTGCTCTGGATGGGCCACTGAAAAACGGAGCTGGTGGTTTGCCGCTGCGGCACTTAGGGATGATCCCCAACTGGCCTGCCTTACTGGAATAGTAGTTATAGTATAATATAGAATAATAATAATAGTCAGTAGTTCCCTTATAGAATGCCAGACCAGGCACTGCTGAACTTGAACTAGGGTCCCTGCAGCGGTGGGCTTGTACCACACGAGCACTCGCACGTCATTTGGCATGAAATTTGTGCATCTGGCGCATTTCGTAAGGTCTCAAAACTAAATTGCCATGCTAGGGGCCCACTAAAATGTGTATAGGTTTTTTTTTATCTAATCTAACCTAATTGGAAGTGTCTTCGGGTTCTTGCAAATCGCTATATAAATGTTATTTATTAAGTTATTTCCCTGGAAAAGGTTTGCCATGAAACATGGAACTTGATCAGGGGTGCCCAAACTTTTGATACTAATTAATTATGATACCTAACAAAACGAGTCAAACCAAGCAGTGTATAAATGCTATAAATAGCTGATCCTCTGTACTACTTATCAAGTCTCTGTTTTAACACTTTTGTAACACTGCCATTGCCTCTGATGTCCCCAAAGGCTTAGGCAATTGAATCCAAATCTGTTTTTGCCACTACTAGTAAGTTACGATCTACTTCAGAATTACATTATTATAACATTACTGTTATGATGATGATATTAGGTGCTTTGGTGCCACAGATCAGGCACACATGTATACACTAGTAATGGGTTCTAATAATATTACCGTATGGCTAAAATGCATTTATTATGGTTATGTTTTCAGTGAACAATGCGTGTGATGCATGAAAGGTTTAATATGGGTTTTATGCCGGGAATGTTTAAATAACCATATAGAACAAAATATATTGATACTGTGATCATGTGCCATGGCTAGCATGATTCTAGGAGAATGTAAACATGCAGTAGATTTATAAATACGAGAAAAGCATTATCCAATAAGAAGACAGGGCTGATTCAAAGATTAACGTCACCATCACAGTGACATCCCACTTTAGAGACTCTTAGTATGGTGCAGACATCTTAGGCAAACCTGGGTTTTCTTTTTTTACGGTGTAACCCTGTATTTTTTCCTGGTTAGGGATATTTGGGGCTCAGACGCCTCAGACAGGCATGAGGAAGGCTTGGACGGGACATCGGTCCATCGCAGGGCCGAATGTATGTAATGCTGTTGTAGCATGATGGAATAATCGCTCAGAGCTTCAGCCACAGCGTGTGCATGCCATGCCCAGCTAAGATTCAGATACAGTATATTAACGTATTAGACCGCTGTGCCACCCGAATGCCAAACCTTGCCAAAATTTTGGTGTGTATTACTTTTATTTACAGTAGTCTATCAGTAAAAAGGCTGTATATAAATTAAGAAAATGTGATTGCAAATTGTTCCCTTAAAACAATTTTCACTTCAAACCCTAAACGCAATGTTGGTCATTTACCTGGGATGATATTACAGAAAACTTGATTCATTCATTTTCCATACCCTTTTAATCCAATGCACGCAGAAATCCACATACACACGCAAAACATGCCAAATGCACAAACATGCACAACTGATTAAAAGCAGCAGCTAGATATTCACATTGACTGATCACTTTATGAACCACTAACCCACTAACTTATGATTGCAGTTTTGAGGGGACAGTACTAACCACTGCACCGCTGCACTGACCTGCCCTTAACGGAAACATTTGAATGGGTTTCATGACCATGAAAAGCAGAATAATAACTGTTACAAAACAATCTTCCAAATCATAATCAGAACATATTACAGATGCACTGTAGCTTCTTAAGTTTCCTTGAACTTAGCTGTGATTTAACGACCGATCTTAACATTCGGTTGCTACCATTAGCCCCTTACTAAAAAAACACTGTATCCTAAGAAACAATGACATTCATATACACATGTACATTCATAACAGCATTACATTTATACTACATGGTCAATTGTTTGTGGTCACGGCTTCAAATTAATGATCTCTGATTAGTGAAACCTGACTCTCAATAGAATACATTAATAGATTAATAGCAAGGGATAACAAGGCACTTAGTGCAAAAAAACAGACAAATAACTGTAAAGTATATACAGTATGAATAATAAAAAATAAGAACTCTTAAGATTGTATTGCACAGAGGTAAGGGAAAATATTGAACAATATGAAATTTTTCTGTAAGTGTGTAGTGTTTAAGTGTGTGTGCATATAGTCCTCTGTCTGTTCTTCTTTTAGCGCCACTCTCTTCGATTATTTGTAGTAACAAAAACTTAATTGGTTGTATGATCACCAAAAGCTGAATGGGCCTTATAGGAAGGAAAAGAGATTTTCATTCAGAAATACGTACCTGGATCTACAGCTCCATGGTCCAGTACCTTCTCTACCTGCTTCACCACAACAGTCCAGGTTTTTAATTACAGATATCAGTAGGTTTTTCATTTGGTAATTTCAAAATGTTTAAAAATTGTTCCTGTTACTACTCTATTGTCCAGTAACGTTACAGTTCCACTGTTTCGACTTTTTTAAATTGTTAGACAGGTCATTCTGGCCCTTATACACGTGTCTTGTAATGAATATCTGTTTATATTGACCACTGTCCATTAATGAATCTTGTTGACGGGTCTCATCCAGTGGAGGACGCGTTCTCCATGTGAGACTGATTAATCTAAAGACTTATTCCATATTGGTTTCGTGAATTTTCCTCGCCATTTTCACCTCTGGCACGCTCATTTGATGTCAAGAAGCATCTTTAGTAAAGCTGCCGTGAGACAACGCACGTTGTAACAAGTGCTACGCAAATAGGTTCAACTTGAACTTGGGCATCGTAAACATCTAGAGAGTATCTGGTAATGTTTCTGAATGCTTGGCTTTCTCTGTCTTCAAAGTTCATTGAAGTAGCATTAATTAATATTCCTCGGTAGTTGTTAAATACCTTTGAGGTATGTGAATCCTACTCCACAAACTTCCAAACAAGCATGTTCACTAGTACTCTCAGACTGGTATCCCTCACTGCATATTGATAAGCTGGAGATGGAGATACAAATCAAAAATAATTCATGTCTCTAAAATGCTTTTGAATTTTACAATTACAATCAATAACTTTGCTAATTACTCGCTTAATTAGGACTGTGGGCCTATATATTTGTAAAGCTGCTTTGAGTCAGTGGTCTGTTCCAGGGAAAAACACTATATAAATAGATTTTTTTTTAAAAGGTTAGCCTTTTTCTGATCAGGTACCAGATAGTAATAATACTAATAATAAGTTTCATTTATATAGTGCCTTTCTCAAACCTAAATACTCATGGTGGTCATATGGTGTAAAATCCATTACAGGTTTCACCACAGACGTGTGTTCAAAGTGTGATTTCTAAATGTTTTGTTAAAGTGATAGTTATTCCATTGATTGTTTGGATCTGTTAGAAGATTAAAGGTCCATGTTTTGGTCATTTGGTGCTTACATGCAGGTTTGAGTGCTCTGACCAACAGGAAAACTTGATTCTAGATATTTACATCTAAAGCAATTAGCAGATGCCGTTATTCGGAAGGAACTTATATTAAACATCAAACATCATGTCATTCATACAAGACTGCAGCTTGTTATTGAATAAAATAAAGCATCAGATCACCTCTACAGTGGAATTATTACAACTTAAATGCATTATGCATCTTAAGCATGCCTCATTGCCTCCCAGGCCCCCTGCAATAGCTCTACATCACAACACTGGCTTCATTATATATCTGCATCACTGGGTCTGATTACATTCTTGCGCTTAATCCACACGGGGTCGCGGGCCAGCCGGTGCCCACCCGGCAACTCTGGACGCAAGAGCAGGAACAACCCTAGACGAGGCGGCAATCCCTCGTAGGGTGCACACAGTCACGCACTAAGGGTCACTTTAGAGACACCAATTAACCTAACATGCATGTCTTTGAACTGTTGGAGAAAAAACGAGTTCCCGGCGTAAACCCGCGCAGACACAGGGAGAACATGCAGCCTCCACACAGAAAGAACCCAGGCCGCTCCACCCTGGGATTGAACCCCGGGCCTTCTTGCTGTGAGGCACAGAGCCACCGTGCCACCCATTACATGGATCAGTCTGCATGAAATCAATACAGATTCATAAAACCCTAACCACAACAATCTGAAAAAAAAACTCTGTTTACATGCCCTTTATGTAATCATGTGAAACAATGTACAACCAATGGTTATACGGTTTTATTCTTTAAGCATGCAATTCTGTTTTTAAAAAGATGACAAAAGTGGCAGAAAAATGTACTTTAAATGAACATTTTAACAGACTAGTAGTTTGAAGTCATACGTACACATTACAATGTAAGTATCTTCTATAGGAACCAACCATGCTGAACGTTACCATAGTGTAAAAAAAAGTCAAACCAAAAGTGGTTTCTGCTGATTTAACCAGTAATTCAGTCGGCTGAAAAACAGTGAAAATGAAACACTGTGTTAACCAATTTGACCATTATCTTCATCATCATCATTTTCATATCCTTATAATCCAATGTAGGAGCTGTGGGGAACTGGAGTCTAACCTAACCAGCAGCACAGGACTAGTCCATCGCAGGATGAATGCATACACACACCAGCGGTGGGTGGGGTTGTTAAAGTAGGGGAAGCACACACTGACGTTCACATGTGATGATGCGATGTCATTTTACTGGCAAGACATGGTAGTGCACTTCCTAAATCCATCCAGTAGAACTGCAGTTATTTGTGTTGCCTCAAGTCTTTGTTCGTTGTTAAATGAACTGATGGATAAGTGGTTACGCGTTTCCTCTCCATTAGAAGTCGACTAATCATCGTAAAAGAAATATGTGCGATCCACAAAATGTCCAATAATCACCGATATGCCTTTTCTCTGTCAAATCCACCAACCCAAACACCAGAGTGCCAGTGAAGCTCTTGAACCGATTGTTTCATACACACCCAGAGGCACACAGACTTAACTGAGAGTCTGTTACCTCGGTGCGGTGCCAAGCTTGAATTCCAACATTTTTAATGAATAGTATAGGTAAAGCTTTTGAGGGAAGCACATATACAGTCCAAGCCAAGGACTGAACAAGGGATCTCTTGTACAGGGAACGAAGTTATGGAGCTCAGATTAGGCTTTAATGTTCAGCCCTATCAGGATTATTCAGGCTTGTTATTGCTCGGTCTGGAACAACATGGTTAACAGTGTCAGATCTCTGGCTCTATGGAGGTCAGAGTCAAAGTGTGACATGGAAAAGACTGTCATGACATTATGTAGGATGGAATGTTGGAATGCTAACTGACCTTTCTCACTTATTCTCGCATGTTTTTCATTCACTTCCTAAGTGAATCATGTAGGAATCTTTGTTGTTGATAAGTGAACTGTTATTATTTCCGTGCTGTCAGGTTAAAAGGTTTCCCCTCTCTTATCCGTTTGGTCACAAGTGGCAAACAGAATTACTTTACACGTTCGTCTTCAATAAATTACACTTTTTTTTTTCCATATAAAAAACAAAACTCTACATGGAGCACACTTAAATGATAAATGTTTCAAATTTTGATAACCCGTTCAATTAAAACGGTACACATTCTGAGATCTTACAAAATCACTTTTAAATCATGTGGGGAAAAGAATCACATGAAAGTCGATGGAAAGAGGTAGAACCTCAACCTGGACAGCAAATGCTTGGCAGAGTTCTGTAATAAGGGAACTGATTGGGCGCAGAAGGAAATGCATATCTGACACCAGTTCATTCTAGTGGTCACTGTTGATGACCACTTAGATTCAATAGAGCTTAATTATCAGGGTTGGGTAACAAAACCAGCGCCAAAATTAGAAAAAAAACAGCTGCCTGTTTGAAAATATGTTTAAAAAATGTTCAAAAAATGTTTGAAAATGCTTCCTACTAAAGCATTTTATCAATCCATGATAAGTTCAAGATTCTGTCTGTATTAGAAGGCACCTGTCTGCCTGAACCTGTGGATCGTGTAATCATCTACATCATTACATAGTTTTGCTGTGATAAGTCACATTTGGCTTCACTTTGAGAGAAAACGAAAAGAATAAATGCAATATGTGCAGAAAGTCGACCTTTTCTAACGGATCAGCATAACATTGAGCCTCAGCAGCGTAACGGGTTCAGCTGACTGCCTCCTAGTGCAAATATTGTATTAGCCAGAGTCAAAAAGGTAGCTTGTTGTACTAAACACTACTCTTGATAAGAGCTCTTTGCTTCTGAAGCACATTTCATTAAGTCATTTTAAGGTTTTTACGTACAACAGGTTTAATAAGGTAGAAAAAGCTATGCATCTTATACCCAACCCTAAAGAAAAGTAGGTCATTTGCTAACACTGCCTTGTGTCTGTTTTGAGGACTACAAAATTTGAGGTCACGTCTGTAGCTTATAACCAGCAACTGAATTGATTTTCGTTTGTGTTTTACTTTAAAATGCAAACAACTATTTAGGCTGAGTGTTAAGCAAAGGACATCTGACACAAGGCTTGAGCTGATTAAGAAATTCATACAAGTGATTATCTTCTGAAGAAACTGAAGAAATATTGTGCTAAATTATATGAACACGATTCAAATGCAGTTAGGAAGAACCATGTGATTGTACCGGAGTCTTACTGTAATGTAAGAGCACAGCTGGTGGCATGACAGCCTGGAAACCAGCCTGGACTTTTGAACCAGGGGACAAAGAGAGCTGGATTTAACAGTGCCAGTGAATCAAAACCCATCTCTGTAACTGACAGACGCCACCTTGGATATAGACCAGACATGCTTATCGCTTGGAGCCATTGCTTTACCTACTGAACCTCTCAGGTAAAAAAAATACTAAACAGTTCTAAGCTTATACATTGACCACATTTCAGATGGCACGTCTTTCGATACTTAATCCTTATTTGTTCTTCATATTCTCACTGTCCAGTGGTTATGGTTGTAGAAAGTAAATCACATGATAAAATTCCTCCTAATCTGTATATATATATATATGTGTGTGTGTGTGTATGTGTGTGTCTGCCTGTCTCTTGTGACTTGAAATGAGTCATTTATTTCTGATTTTGCATGCTTAGGCTGCATGTTTCCTGTCAGATACCATCATCGGTCTTTGCAGATGCAGCTGGTGTTAAGTAAAGGGGAAGTTTGAGGATTTGAATTAAGTTAATTTTATATGACTGTGTAAGCTGAATGTCCATGGCTGGGCTCACACTTAACTTATTAGCACCATTCTGAGTATGTATTTTGAGTATGAATCAACTGGCCGAGGGTGCCAATAATTCTGAAGATAGGAGTCTATAGGGCAAGACAGCGGAACAGTGTGACGTCACACTGCTTTAGGGTTCTGAATTCTCACTTTGAGAAGTTTGTTATGTTGTCCTTGTATTTGGGTGTGCTGCTCCAGACATGTCGATCCCTATTATCACCATATTTGCTGGCATGGCTGTTTTTTTTTTCTTGGGCTGTGGCTACATTAAGTTAGTGCCTTTGCATGAATGGCTGACTAACCACAAGCTGTATTCTCATCCTGAGACACATCACCAGACGTGTGACCACCATTAGAATAAGAGCTGAGCTTAAGCTATATTGCTTTGCTATATTGCAAGTGCTTTCGGGGGTCTTTCATCTTCAATTGTACGTCTGATTTGCTGATTTCTACTTCCTGCCTTTGAACTAGCCTAGAATATCAGACCCGGCTTCACCCCTTAACCTCGTTCCCTTGGTCCATCATCACCCAAGTCTGTGGTCATGGAGGCGCGGGGAAAGTTTGACTTTAGCGGCTCAGCGGAGGACGAGCTCAGCTTCCGCAAAGGAGACATCCTGAAGGTACACAAAAACGGTGGTAACACTTCATTAAAGAGACTTCATTATTAAGCTAGTTCTTAAAACACAGTTAACGGTATACAAATTACGTGAAGTAATTCTAGAGTTTTTTATAAAGTTTACAGTTTCTGCTGTATTCACTATTTTGATTAATTATTTTGATCAGCTAAATATGTGACAACTTTTAAATCCTCCAGCAAGGTGAATATGTTAATATTAGAACGGTGCTTAACCTTTTAAGTCACGTTGTTCAAATGTTACACTGTTTTGTTTTTTGCCTTACATCCAATATAAGCTGATAATGTTTTTTTTTATAAGGAAGTAGGATTAGATCATCATTCAATTAAAAATTCAACAGCCACGATAAACAGTGAACAGAACATACGGGATATTATTTATGGCTTAATGCTACTAACAATTCTCACACCTTCGCTTGCATGTGCTTCTAACAGTTCTGATGTTAATTCATTAACTTTTGGATGTATCCCTCTGTACAGATTCTGGGATCTCAGGATGACTGGTTTAGGGCAGAAATGCATGGGCATGAGGGATTTGTGCCCAAAAACTACATTGACAGATCGATACCCAGGTGAGTAGTTTAGATGTCATGCATATGCTAAAATGATATGAAAAGGATTTGCCAGTCTTTGCCAGACATATGAAAGATATGTTCCATGTTTTGGTGTCCAGGCAGTAATAATGCCCTGTTTTTTTTGGGGGGGGGGGTTGCAGCTGGTTCCAGGAGAATGCCAGCCGTGTCTTAGCAGAGAGTACCCTCATGGAGCGTGAGGTCGGAGGCTTCCTGATCCGTGGCAGTCAGAGCTCGCCTGGAGACTTCTCCATCTCTGTCAGGTCAGAAAGGGAATACATTCAACTAGGGCCATGTAACCACAATATAACTACTGTGCAGCAGTCGAGGTACTGGATTGATCAGAAATTGATCAAAGACCCTGATAATGGCAAGCTGTCTGTTAGGCACTTAATCAGTGTGGTTAACCCATAATTGAACTGTATGTTGTAAGATTGTAGTAGTTGTAAGTCGTGCTGGATGAGAGCTAAATGCTGTAAATGGTAATGATTACAGACACAGGCCTAGAAAATTGGTGGTTCAGTGGTTAAGCTACTAGGCTCTTACCCAGAAGGTGCAAGTTGGGCCCAGTTTCATGGATTGGACTCTCTGTAAGTGAGTCTTGTTGGATTTGGTAAGATTCTTATTCTGGTGCAATAAAGCATTTATCCCATCATTTGGGATATTATTATTATTATTCACTATAAAGCTTTATTTGTCACTTATTATTGTTCAACAAGTTGCAGTTTTGTCCGATCTTTAAACTACTATCTTACAATCAAACTAAATTCCAGTGGAGTTCGGAAGCAATGCCGTGCACGTTTTCGTTGTTGTTGAGTTGTGGGCCTCGAAAATATTCCCATCTACAAAATGTGGGTACTGCATCTATAGTGCTATGTGATGCAGAAAAACTGTCATTGGAAACGTTTTTAAAAAACGTGAAATATTCCTAAAGCTTTCGGGAATCTGGACTGACAAGGGAATCAATGTTCAGCACTGCAAAAGTGCCCCCTACCCAGACCTCTGATGGACTGGTGCCCCTTTCAGACACAGGCTCAATTGTGTCAATAATAATTTATAATAAATAAAAGAATGAGAAAACAGTGTTCTGCATTCTGTATTATTTTGAGAGGGTGTCAGTACAAAAAACGCTGCGTGATAAAGAACGCTGCGTGAGCTCTAGATTTAAACTGCAAAATGACTTTACAATGAGTCTCCTAACTGCAGGGACACTTATGATCTCCTGCTCTCTGAGCTCTGCTGAGTTTTACCATATAGCATCACGTGTACAGATTTGCTTACTATCGTGCACTGTTTTGCACTGTTATTTATCTCTTATGTGTGTATACATATAATGTGCTCTCATAAGTGAACCTGTGCTAAAACCAAGAGCGTGCTGAAAACGTTATCAGTTATCAAACTAAAGGGTTTTCACTGTCGGTAATCTCTGCCCTGCAGCCAGTCATTTTATTTTAGTCATTTTATTACAATTAAGCAGCAAATATTTGACTGTAATATCCCCACGTACCAGCAGAGGGCATGTGTTTGGTTCACTATAGAGCACTGTATTGTATAAAGCCATGCTAAAGCCTCTCGTTTAATTTGCTGGCTTGTTGTTTTACGTACTGTTACAGGCATGAGTCCGACGTGCAGCATTTCAAAGTAATGAAGGACAGCAAAGGTCACTATTACCTGTGGTCAGAGAAGTTCACCTCCCTGAACAAACTGGTTGACTACTACAAAACCACATCCATTTCCAAGCAGAGGGAGATCTACCTGCGTGACGGAAGCAGAGAGGATCCAAGATCTTCAGCACCTCATCCGGTAAACAAAGCTTTGTTTAATATATAAAAGCAAGACACGCTTTTTGGGTCTGCAGCCTATCCTGAAACTCTAGCCTACATAAACCTTAGCTTGTTACCTTAATTAGGATTTGTTTGTATTGATTACGAACTTCAGTGCCAAGATTTGAGACTTAGTCATTTGCAATCTCTTTCAGGTAAAAAAAAAAAATGAAAGACCACAACCATCGGGCTACGGAGGAGGTCCAGCCCCTGCAGGACATCCTAGATCAACTGACATGACTCAGCAGGTAGCTCACTAACCTCAGAAAAATAAACTAAAGTTGTTCTTTGGTGTGCAAGTATGATGAACTTGCATGTCAGTTCCAGTGTCACATGCTGGCATGACGTCCCAGGTAGAAGTCATCCCAGCTAGTCATCCCTATCCTGCTCTCTACTGGTGTCCGATCCCAGGATCCCTTACACCTGCACTCTGTGTTCTCTGGAAGTAGGCGCCAGAGCTACCAAAAACCAGTTATTGATAAGTTTAAACTAAAACACTTTAACCCATTAGCACCGAGAACCTGAACCAAACTCAACCAGAGACCAACTCTGACTGACCGCGAGTCTGTAGATACCAAGTTTGGATATGTGAACTGATTCCAAGAACCAAGTAGTTGTTAAAAAACAGCCGCAGTTAGTACAAGAAGTCTGAAAACTGGTACCCATCTTCCTGGACCGGTGCATTGTAACAGCGTACATCATCACATTATTTTTAGCAAAAGCATTTAAAAGTTTGGTTCCGCACTAAGGGAAAAAGGGAAGGCCAACCACTTTTCTCAGTTACTACAACTGATATGTAATCCCTGCTGCTAAAATGAAAAGCCTGTGATCGAAAAGGAGAGGAATCATTTTTGAAGTAAGCGTTTTTTTTTTTTTTCAATTTAAAATTTAAATGTAAAAATACTTCTCCTAAGATTACTTCCATGACTTACATGTTCACTATGTCAGCAGCAGAGAGTATTTATGGTTGGTAGTAATTCAGTCTGGTTAAATTAACCAGATTATTAACCATATTCTTTATACCTCAAGATTTGGCACAGTTTTTCACTATTTTAAAAACCGATAGAATCGATAAGCACAATTGGAATCTGAATTGATCAAATGCAAATGATACCCTAGTACCTACAAACACAGACATGAACAGGGAACAGACAGCCTTGCCTTTAACCTTTAACCCTGCAGAGCGGACACGCAATCTGACCAGCAAACAGACCCGACCTTGCCAGAGGCTGGATATGAACCAGTGACTCAGTTGGTTAACAGTGGTTTCCAATGCTAAGCCTCCGTAGTTCCACTGGCTTGGTGATTAATTGTGAGTTCTGTCGGGCCTTCGTTGTCTGTGTTTATTCTTATGTCTTGCCAGAGGCTTCCATCTTCTGAGTTTTAGAGTTCCTCGAGTCTTGTGTGTATTGGGTCTTGTGGTAGCCACACAGAGCAGGAGTGCATGACACAAGGACATTGTTGTAATTCATGTGAATTGGAAAATTGCTATATTTCAGACAGACGCCTGCTATCTTTCATGCATTTCTGCTTAGTCCTGCTTTTATGGGTCCCAATGACCTAATTAACTGTAATTATTGTAGGGCAAGAGACCCAGTGTGGATGAAAGAGCTCACACCATTGGCCCAACAGGAAGGAGCAGTCCTGTTAGCAATGCTCCAGCTGCTAGAAGATATTCAGAAGTGGTCCCTGCCCCGGTACCCCCACACACACACACACACACACACTGTCTCAAATTTCATTCAATAGCTTACCTATGTCAAACGGTTGGGATTCATTTTACAGAGGGTTTTTATTAATATTATTTTCGTGGGTTTAACACATTTTTTTAAAAATAAGTTTCTCTCTTCAGCTATACAACTGAGACCACTTTTCTCATCTTTTTATGTGATGAGAACTGTGTGCTTGTGCGCTACACCACATAACCATGAAGTACCAAAACAAAAACTGCAGCTCAATATAAACTGAGATATAACAACATGAGTAACGCTGCTTTTAAGCACATGCCTTTACACTTAATAGTGTAATAAATAAAG
>JAUZST010002844.1:0-17658 GCA_034779995.1 Parotocinclus haroldoi
ACTGTCGCCCTGGGCTTGCTCAACTTGGGATTGGCCTTTTAGATAATTGTATTACTGTAAAGCTGCTTTGAGACAATTCTACATTGTAAAAAGTGCTATATAAATAAATTTGAATTGAATTGGCATTGAGGTATCTGGGATGGGCCATCACATAATAAAAAACGTGGTCAGTATCCCATATATTTTGTGGAAGAAAAGATACTATGTATGTATGCTCCGGATCACTGCATGAAAAGAAAAGTAAAACCCAGAATTTTATCAGCAAGCAAAATCCAGGGTCTGACGTGGTATAACAATGTGTCAGTGCACCTGCCAAATGTAATTTACGACATCTTTTAAAGAGATGTCCATGCAACAAAACAATGCAAAACATCATGCTGCACACACAATTTTGAAATGCAAAATTCTACAATGACAGCACCGTACTGATGTACACCTTAAAATGTGTTCGCAGGAACAATGGGAGAAAAGAACACCTGAAACAATTCACTGCTTGGTAACCTCTGTGCCAAAACATCTTTTAAGAGTCGCGAGAAAAAAAATGGCAATATTACAAAGTTTTAAATGCTTTACCATCCTAACATTTTTTTAAAATGTGTTGCAAGCCTGAAATACAATAATGAATTGTGGTCATACAGTCTGTAATGAATAAAAAAAATAATCAATGTTGGAACTCAACTTTTTCAGATTTGGGATTGTAATTTCTTTAACGCGGTTTCCACAAAGACCACCGTGATTTTGACATGACAGTGGCAGTGACATGACAGCATGACATGTTTTGCTGGTTGCAGTTTTTAAACGCTGTAGCACTTACTAGCCACTGTAATGGAAACAACTATAGCTCAACTTTTTCCATGGCCATTTTCATATAATCTCTTCCAGTCCTCCTCCTGCAATCAGTTTTGAATATCAGGATAATGTTGGTTGGTTATTTTTGGTTAGAGCGCCAGAGCATTCTCATTATGTTCTATATGCTGTGGTGACACTGAGGTGTTACGCCTGAAGGCAAACGAGCCATGCTCTAGGTTCATAATAAATTGGACATTGAATATGTTTTGTGTAAATTATTGGCAACTTTAGAATATCGAGCAGTTTTTCTCTCATATTCAGTACATTTCAAACCTCAGTCAGACCATATGTGGCCCAGGGGAGCTGAGAAATTGATTTCTAATGTCTTCATGGCCCATTAGATTGTTTATAGATATTAGTGGATTTACTGCTCAATTTTAAGATTATATGATGTTTGAAAAACATCTTTTATGTGAAGTTTTCACCTGAACTGGACTCACTGCTGGAGGTTTAAACATCCAATAAAGAGCCTGTCGAAAATGATTGATGTCTTGTTTCAGCCTGGCAAGTGATTTCATGCCAGCTGGATTAGATACATGTTCCATGTAAGGAGACAATTTGATTCCCTGGTCCACTCAAAACCTGCATGCAGCATCTTAATTCCACACTGAGATGTCTTTTATGTTACAGTGTGTAACTCAAACCGCTACATTACAGTCCAGCATGTGATTTGAAGGTTGCAAGATGTTCACCATTGCTCAGTTTAGCTCTATGTATTATTCTGTAACATACTTCTATGTTTTCGGAATTAAAAGAAGCGATAGGTTTAACCATTATGTTGTAGATGGGCAAAAACCACATACAAGTCATTGTTTTTTTTATATATATATATATAAAAATGTACACCAGTGTACAGATATACACATCTGAAGCAGCTACATTTCTTATCATGCAGGGGCCATGACACCGTTGGAGCTGTGGCTCTGGATTCTTTTGGAAACGTTGCATGCGCAACTTCAACAGGAGGGATCCGGAACAAAATGGTGGGCAGAGTTGGAGATTCTCCAATAATAGGTAAGTTCCCCTTTTAATCTGATGTGCACTAGTGCCCGCTTGATTCCCTTGTAGTGAATCGAAAACATTATTTTTACACTTTTAGTGTGGCGAGTTTTAATTCTTTCTATCAGCTTTATGTTTGGCAAATAGCTTAATTTGTTTACATTTTAATGTTGGTTATAGAGACAGTGTGTTTTTCGCGAAATTCATTCACTGCGAGTTAAAAGTAACTTTTATCCAGATGAACGCTAGTATAGTTTATAAATAGTGCCCTCGTTGTACATGTATGTCATTATTTTTAAATAACTCCTGATTTTTGTTATCATTTTATTTTCATAAAATAGGGTTCAGATGAGACTGACACTTGCCTGGCATTGAGCTTTCTCTTGAGGTCTGTTAATTAAATACTTTTTCCTCTGTGTGATAAGGGTCAGGTGGATATGCAGACAATAGGAGTGGTGCTGTATCCTGCACTGGCCATGGCGAGTCAATTCTGAAAGTCACCTTAGCCAGGCTCGTGCTTTTTTACATGGACCAAGGTACAGTGTGATCTTTTTCTTATACATTTCTTGCTCAGCTGATCTCTGAAACCATGTCATGATGTAAACACAGGGTTTGGGGTTTTTTTATCAAGCAAACACATAGGCATTAGACTGATGGCCATGAAGTAAAGATCTTACATTGAGGCAGATGAAAGGAAGCACCTGAGTCAGGGGCTAAATCCATCTAGTTGACAGCATAGAATTTGATCCGGTGTGCAGATAGAGGAAGTGATAGATTGCTGGACAATATTTTCCCCAGGCAGCCAGAGGAGATAACCAGCTCTGCTTTGTATTTATCAATCACTAGTAATTAAAGATCTGGACTTACAATACAAACACTGCACTCTCCCAGTCTGTTCAGATTAAAAAGTAAACTTGATAAGACAGTCTGTACTTCGCCACACAAACTTTAAACATTTTAAATGGGCCAATCAGCAATCGTCAGGCCAATTGCTGAACAGTGGGGGTCAAATTTTTTTAGTATTGGTTTTAGTATTTTTCATTATAAATAATGTATTCAGCATACCAACTTGAGTGAAATTTCTCAATATATTATTATTATTTTCGAAAAACCCACCCCACCATTCCTGGGCCACAAAGGGGGCATTCAGTCTCCCCATCCTTCAGTTGTCAGGGGATGATATGCCTCCTAGGACATTCACGGTGAGGACTCCTAAAATGAAGATGAAGATCCTAAAATGACTGTGTCTCAAACAAAATAATTAAATCTGGAGCGACACAAAAATGGCTCTCCACCAACGGTCCCCATCCAAAATAAAGAGTTTGAAAGGATCTGCAGATAGGAATGGCAGGGAATCCCTAAATTCAGGCGTGCAAACTATCATAGGCAATAATATAACTGGGGCTGTAATTGCTGCTAAAGGTGCTTCGACTAAGTAAGGGTCTGAATACTTATGCCAATGCAGTATTTTAAACAAATACTTTCAATACTATTGCAAAACAAGTCAAACTTCTATTTTCACTTGTCATTACGGGGTAATGAGTGCAGAATGATAAGGAAAAGAACGAACTGTTATTTATTTTAGTACAATTCTGCAATATAGCAAAATGCGAGCGAACTGAAAGGGTCTGAAGACTTTCTGAATGCATTTTATATGCAGCTCAAAATTCAGAGCCATTTAGTGTAGTCATATCCTCTTCTCAATTATATTTAACACCAAACAAACATCTGGCATGTTGCACATCTCATTACATCCAAGAAAGCAAGCGGGCCCGCTGGCCACCACTTCTGCCTGTGGGGAATTAATGTGGTCTTTCTCAGCATGCCTTTTGCTGCAGCCTTCTTCATTTGGTGGATATGACTGATTGTAAGATCCTAATATTCCTCTTTTCCCTGCCCTCGCGCACACACCCCTCGTTTGTGTTTGCATGGTTGTGCCACATTAATGCGAGTGGCACGAGGATCTGACACTGCTGTTGCCAGTCATTTTAATTGGGTTGGGGTAAAGAGAGGGGATCAGACAGGCTGCCACTGTTGGTAAGCGGATAATGAGGAGAGAATGTGCTGGATGGGTCAGCAGGCTATTGTCACCTCGCGATTTCTGTCGTAATGACTATAGAAACAGCCACAGCCACTTCATATTTTGCACTAAACGTATGTGGTTATCCTTTTACTGCATTCCTCATGGTAGCAGAGCCGTTTCATCTGGCTTTGAACACTGGCTCCTTGTGATGTAAAAGTGCTCATGGCAGTGGTTTGTTGACATGCATAGAAATACGTCTGGCTGAACTTTCAAGAATGAGTGTGTAGTTTGCCTTAAAATGATGCTGTACTTATAGTTTCAGCCTCTGTTACTTTCAAAACGTCATAGTGAAAGCAGCAAAAGTGTGGGGCTCTGATGTCTAGTGAATAGAAGTGATAGGTATACTATGGACATTCTGTTCCCTCCCACATTTCTAGAGCAGTGCAGTTGTACTGACTCTTGTTAATTGGCACACCTGTGAGAGGAAACCCACATCAACCCTAATGTGTTTCTATATCATCAGAATTTTGTTGTACAGTCATTCTTTACACTTGTTATACTTGCTTATGACCTGTACGAGTTGAGCCGTGCGACTTGTACCAAACCGAAACTCTATTTACGATTCACGTTTGCGATTCACAATTCAGTACACAGTGACTCAATGATTCAGATTCTCTCGCTCAGTAAAGATCTCCAATGTTGGTGTTTTTCTTTATTTTTTTCAATCTGCAAATAAAGTCCCCATGGCTCATATAAAGGCCGCTTCTGATAACAGCCAGCAGAAGAAAAACAGGAAATTAACCCTGTAAAATACAGGCTACAGTTAGCTTAGCAGCTATGCCAGCCCTGAGTTAACCAATAGCGTTTTGGTTTTTACTTTCAATCCATTACTTATTACATGCCATTTTAACACTTTCTTATAAAATAAGCTTTGTGTTAACCATTTCAGCTAACTCTAGGTTAATGTAAGTGTTAATGTGTAATAGGTTCTGCTATGATACAGAATAGACTAGGGCTGACTCGATACTCATTTCTTTCTGCCTGATACCGATATTGATACTGCAAACTTGAATATCTGGCTTTCCCGATATCAGACAGATACGCCGCTACCACATCTTGAAACACTGGGGTTGCCTACCCTGCACTTGAATGTTTTACTTTTATCATCCTTAAACTTAAAATAACTGCACATAGCTGACATGATGACCACACTGCTTGCTAACGCTTTTAACTTGCGTTCCAGCTATTGCTCACGCGACACCTCTGTTTACGACGGTGGTACAATGTAAGAAGGTACATGACGCATCAATGCGTCTCTTCGCTAAATTTTGTGCTCCCCCAATTAGAACGGGAGAGTGCAGGATCGTAGTGCAACTTACCTTTAACATGCTTAAAACACTACCAACAGTTGGGAAAAGTCATTAACATATAGCTTATTTTTTAATAACGTTCTGCATATCTCATGTAATTTAGTGAATTAAGTATTGAAAGTGAAAAACAGAAATGACTATTGGTTAATCACTACATTTCCCAGAGCTCATCACTCTCACCACATCTCCCCTCACACTGCTGAGTTCCATGAGGGAGGGAAATTCAAAATCCAGAGTACAATTTCTGCTGAATGTGGATCGATCTGTTGAAATATCTTAATACTACAGCACTTTTTCACAACACTGCGCTCAGTGATAGCACTTTACAGTAAAATTCTCCTGAAATTCATGCTTAATTTATCCTGCATAATGAAAACTTCTGCTCAGTGCTGAATGTATTCACTTGTGAAACGGTTTATGTGTGGTAGGAAAGTCAGCATGTGAAGCAGCCGGTTCCTCTCTGCGTTATATGGGAGAGCGTGTTCAGGGCGGAGGAGGAGTGATAGTCGTGTCTCCCACTGGAGAATGGAGCGCGACGTTCACCACCGAGCGCATGGCATGGGCCGCTTCTGACGGAGAACATCTCTACTATGGTTTAAATCCAACAGAAAGATTTAAGGAGCCTTTAAAATAATAGCACTCGCTTTTAATACAGTAAATCAATATCAGTCTTACTATGAAAAATAAAACTTTTTTTTTTAATAAATCTATGTCTCTATTTAAATGCTTTAATTAAAAAGCAACACAGGGTTGGATCATTCTAATAAGAATACTGCCAAGAGTGCAATTACTTTTTTTGATTAGAACATAGATGTGTGTGTGTATACAGTAGTGCTTGAATGTTTTTAAACCCTTTTCTAGAATTTCCTGTATTTCTGCATATACACTTCTCACAAAAATGAAATGAAAATTCAAATAAAGTTGTCCGATTACAAAAATCAGATGCAAACTCAATTATCGTGATTGAGTAACAAAATTATTAATGATCGTTTATTGAGGAAAACAACCCAATATGACATATGATATGTATGTTAACCTTTGCTTTCAGTATCTGGTGTTACCACTCTTGAGCTGCTCACCTCAGGTCCTTTCTAAATACTTCTGGATATCGTTCAGGCCATTCCAAAACAGACTTTGTTCTTTTTTAAACGCTCTTTGGTAAAATTACAAGTTTGCTTAACACAAGTTTGCCATCTTGCTTTGTGTTCTTTTGACGTTCAAATCACAGATCGATATACTGACATATTCCTTACAATATAATTCATATGAATCGTTCCATCAATAATGGCAAGCCACCCAGATGCAGCACAACAGACAGAACCCATAATGCTACCACCTACTATCATGTTTTGCATATGGAATAGGGTCCTTATGCTTGAATGCAGTGTTTTATTGTTTAATTTCTCAAGTCTGATAAGCATGAGCATGTTTCTTGTGATCTTTAGAAACCTTCTTATTTAGTGCTATGATACACTTTCACAGACATGTTTTGAAGATTAGACCTTGATAGAGCCATGTCCTTTAAATAAAACAGGATGTATTTCAACAGGACAATTCACACCTGATTGTCATCCCATTGGTCAAAACCACTCTAACTTCAGATTAAATGCTAATAGTAGAGTTTCACATACTCTTGCCATTTACAGATATGAAATATTGGATACTTTTCCTCAATATCTGAGCTAGTATAACATATGTGAGCAGTGTGGATTTGTCAGGTTCCCTTGATCAAATTTTAGGACTGGTATGAAAATCTGATGACGTTCTAGATCATAGTTCTACAGAGGAAATGGGAAACTTTAAAGTATTATTGTATATTACCATTTACTACTATTCAGCTTGCTTTTCTATTACCAGGGCTTGAATACCAATACAAAATCAGATACGCTGTTATTAGTTAATGTCCATGTCATCATTATTAGAAATCACATACTGACAAATGATTGCGTGTGAAATTTCAAATCATTAATAAATGTTTATTACCATGAATGGTCTAAATATTATTTAAAGTTAAGCATAATAATTGAGTATTTTCTTATTATCATAAGACTGTGCTTGTTCAATAACAACATGCACTGCTGTGTACTCATTGTTCTACAGTGGAAGAAAATCAATAATTCGTCAAGATGCTCTCTCTAATTTCTTTAAGTCTGGTGGATCAAAGTAATTCTTTCTCTGCATAAACAATATCTACCCAGCAGCAGCAACTAAAGATCATGTTCTCAAGTCAAACCGAGTAAACATCATGCAAAATTAATCACACCAAAGAGGGTACATTTTTTTCTTATGATTTTAAATTCAAATAAACACACAAACTAGGTCAAAATTTTACTTTTCTGGTTTTCGTCTGAGATACAAAGATATTACCAGACTGCAAAAACTGTTGTGATCATTACTTATATGGTTTATTGACGTTTGTCTGTTCATATTCTTCCATAACTAAAAGTAGTTCTTTGTCTTTCCTTGATTCATTTCTATTACAACTTCACATTATGACCGTTTGGCCCAAAACCTTGTTGACATTCAGTTAGAATGAACGCATTCCTATATTCAGTTTGACAGTAACTCCTTCTAATAATTTTCAAAAGGGCCTCTCGGAGGACAGCACTCTACTCTGTGCACAAAGGAAAAATAAAGATAACTCC
This sequence comes from Parotocinclus haroldoi, assembly GCA_034779995.1. Lineage (NCBI taxonomy): Eukaryota > Metazoa > Chordata > Actinopteri > Siluriformes > Loricariidae > Parotocinclus > Parotocinclus haroldoi. Next base: position 7,887 of record JAUZST010002844.1, read on the forward strand.
GATCTCTTAAGGTGATCCTTGTTTATAAACCTGCCAACCAACCATATCTTACTCTCTTTCTTAGCTTTATCCAAGCTCTTAAGGTCATTTTAAAATATTTTGTAGCATTAATGTCTACTAATTCCAATGTCTTCAAAATCTATGGGTTGTATTAAGAACAAAACGTAAACATTACAGCTGGCATTGAAAAGATTCTAAAGAAGAAGCTCATTTCAGTCTGTACAGGCTGCATTAACCTTGGTCAAATGCCTGAACAAATTTTAATGACATTTAAAATAAAAACATTGTATATTAATATTTTCTACTATTCAGCTTGCTTTTCTATTACCAGGGCTTGGATATCAATGCAAAATTAAATGTGTTGTTATTAGGTAATGTCTATGTCATCAGATAGGTTATTAGAAATCACACACGTTTCAAATCGGTAATAAATGTTTATTCCCATTATTGGTCTAAATATTATATATTTAAGCATAATACTTGACTACTTTCTTATTATCATAATACTGGGCTTGTTCAATAACAACATGCACTTAACAACCGTATCCTACCTTTTTCCTAAGCTTTACCTAAGCTCTTAAGTTCATACTTTAAATGTTTTTTTTTGTAGCATTATTGTCTACTCATTTTAATGTCTTCAAAACCTATGCCTTATATTATAAACAAAATAGGTAAATATTAGAGTTGGCACTGAAAAGATTTTAAAGAAGCAGCTCATTTCAGTCTCTACAGGCTGCATTAACCTTGGTCACACGCCTGAACACACATTTTGATTACATTCTTTAAAAAACGAGTTCATTATTTTCTTTTTTTATTATAGTCTTTATCTCAGTATATTTTCCAGTAATTGAAATTGTGTTGCTTTTCAAGTATTCACTCATGTACAGTGACATTTGGGCTCCAGTATTAACATTTTCCTCTCATTATTTCCATATTTCATCACTAAACATATGGAGCTGCACTATTAGCAAGTATTAGCCATTTATCGGTTTATCGGTATCGATTTTCGGTGCTGTTCGTAATACTGTCTATCAAACAAAGGCATCAGTCATTTCAATCACCCAAATTAAAACTATCCTTTATATGTATGTTATACCTCCCCAAAAAAGTAGTTGCGACCATGGCAATGTCTGGTCAACATCTAACTGACGCAATGTGGACGTTAAACAGCTCACACCTGTAGATCAGTTATATGTCCAGGCTCCTGGTGCTTTCTCTTCTTGTATGTGCTGCCATCTTGTGGCCTTACATTTACAATGCAGTATTTACACCAGAATTCTCCGTCATGTATAAATAATGTCAAAAATCTGTAACATTTTTTATAGGAGTATCATATTAGAGGGCAGCATAGTGCCTCGGTGGGTAGCACCGCTGCCTCACAACAAGAAGGTCCTGGGTTTAATCCCAGGGTGAAGCCGCTTGGGTCCTTTCTGTGTGGAGGCTGCATGTCCTGTGTCTACTCCAGGTACTCCTGTTTCCTCCCACAATCCAAAGACGCGCGTTAGGTTAATTGGTGTCCCGGTCCCAAGCCCGGATAAATGAGGAGGGGTGGAGAAAGCAGTGGTAAATTACTCCACTATCCTGCCAAATACTTAATGGAACACATCAATGTAAAGAAATGTGTGGCGATTGATGATCCATCAAGTGACAGAGAGTCGGCCGCAACTGTACGGTTAATCCAATCCATTATATTAGAAATGACATATTTAACACTGTGGTACTTATCCCTTAACACTCCCTTGTTCATGATCATATAGCCTAGTCCAATTTCACTTGCCATAAACTATAAGTAATTTGCATTTCATAAATCAACAATTCAATCCGTTACCAAAACACAATATATTTATCACGTGCACAAGTGTAACCTGACGAAAAATAACAGCTGGACCTGACAGTTTTGAAGGAATTAAAAAGTTTTTGGAACACCCTTTGATCAAATGCTATAATATACATCCCCTCTACAATCAATATTTAAACGAATGCTTACAATTAAATTGAATAAACTGAATGAATTCGTATCACAACCAGATCCAGTTACCTCTCCGGGATCGTTAACAGACCGAATGGATGGACAATCTCTGTAATTTGCTCCCTCCAGCTCACTTCTCGGTCTTGCCTTGTTTTGAGTTGAAACCGTGAATCCGGTGTGGCATGCGCACGCCGCGACGAGATCAGCGATTCAGTCACGAGCTACATGATTTGCACGTGATTTCACCCTTACATAATCTGCACAGCGCCTTTAAATCCATTTACTTGAGAAGCGAATCCATTCTTTCAATCCGTTCTCACGTGTCTCCCCGTTATATACACTGGTTCCACATTTCGCTTACTTTAACAAACTAGCAAAACAAACTTCAGCAACCACGTGGTTTGTGATAGCGACGAGAGAGCGACTGAGCCGGCTCCTGATTGGGAGCCATTTTTTTCTGTTAAAGCCTCACCTGATTGGTCAGGACGTGCCTGTCTTTGTGTCTACACTTAGCATGAGGGGAGGGGTTACAGACACAGTGACAGCACAGCGAGCAAGCGAAGAAGGAGAACTTTATCCGTCACACAGTCGGACAGGTTACACGCTGGAAAGGTGAGGAAAATGAGTGACAGGAAACGTAGTAAAAAGATTTTCCAAGGCCTGTATGGCAGAGAACGTGCTTCACACCTAGAAAGGGTAAAAAAAAAGTCTACCCACATCTTACACGTGTGAAGGCACATAGACTGTGCATTGTAAAATAATCTGTCCTCTCAGAGAGAATCTTGTAAAACATCTTCTAAAACAGGGACCATCAGAATCAACCCCTCAAAGATAAGCCCCTTGTTTTTTTGAATGCCAGTCTTTGTTGACGACTTGCAAACACTGTAACCTTGATACTGCTTTTTTTTTGCACATTTTTATTTATATTTTAAGTGATGATTTGTTGATGTTGTGTTGTTTCCCTGTATATAGTTGCAAATTTACAAATAAAATACACAGTCAGAGATTTTGCAGATCGTTGCAGCAGTATGTGATTTGGCCATGTTGAGTTTGTAAATAAAGTCATATTGATAATACACATTTGATATGATGGATGTTTTACATTAGCAATAAATTTTACACATAATTTGGTAATAAATAAATAATTTAAAATAATGTAAGGAGCCACTTGGGAGCCAAAAGCACTGGCTCTAAAAAGAGCCGGAATCCCCATCATTAATTCGTGAGGTGAAGGAGAGGGCGGATCAGTGTTGCCAGGTGAGAAATGTAGGATTCTCATACCAGAGACATAAAATTATCATATGTTGAGGAAAATGATATGTTGAAAAAAACCAATCTTAACCAAAATAACACGTCTACTGATGCCCTATAGTTACTCTAGTGTTGATTAGTGTGTAACAGGCAATCAAAGCTTTTTTCTAATCTTTTCCTTACTCGTGGGGCGCAGCGGACTATTATTATAGAAAAGCACAATTGGCTGAAATTTCCAGAAACAGATGCCTTAAGGATTCACAAAAAAACTCGACAGACAGTTGCGACAGGCTGACAACCCATTACAACCACACATTCATGGAATTGTCAAATTATCGTATATTTGGCTTTTTTGTGGGATTATTAATCGTACATCGTACAGACTCGTCCCACACAAGATTTTGCTTCAATATACAAAATATTTTTAAAAATTACATTTTTGTTTAAAAGCGATTAAACACAATGCATAGCTATTCTGTATTACATTCTGTGAAGTAGGCAGGTTGGACAAGGTTTATGATGAATAAACATTACCATACTCACATACTAGTTTTGATACTTTGCACATAGTGTTTTATTTTAATCACTAATATTAATTAAAATGTGAAAACATTTAGTACAGTACTGAGCTGTACAATAGAGCAATTCCAACTTCTGTATCTTCTATAAAACTAAAATAATGTGTATTAGACATTTTTATTTCCTACTATAATACTTGAGATCTTGGTTGTAAAAGCCGTCGGACATTGAACGTTAAATGGTGCGTACCTGTGCTGACTAAAACGAAATATAACATTTTAATCAAACACCCGAGCCCCCATTTTCAAAAAAACATGTAACCATTTAAAACCATTAAATATCATTAAACTAAGATCCAAATCAATGATAAGAACTTTAGGCCATGGACCAGTCCAAAACTGTAATATGGTTTATTAAATATTGCATAATAATGAAATCACAGAGTAACTAGTGTGTTTAATCCAACATTTTTACTGTAACTGCACTGCAAAACAAGAAAACCGCATATCAACTGCACATCAACTGCAATGTGAACCTTTGCATGTGGAAGATCACATAAGTAATGCTCAATTATTATGCACTACTAGTATTTCACACTATAAACTCTTGATTGCAGCCTTGGTTACTCTTGATAACTGTCTCCAATGAAAACACTTGGAATAAGCATCTTGTCCTACAAAATTAACATGGATTTCATTCTGAACACACTGAAGCAAAATGAAGATGAGGCACAGTTAAACGAAGCTGTGAGACAGAAGGCAACTGGATCCTAACACAGTGTAAAATATCTGTCATTCATTTATTCATATCAGAGAGTCTTTGCCTAGCAACGCATTGTGCTTTCCCTAAAACCCTTCCTACTGTATAAACTACTAGATTCATAGAGGCAGTTGTGATTTCACACTTTCATTCATTAATACTATACATATTTACAGTTACGTTAAGAGAAAACAAACTAAATCTCATGTCCTGCCCAGAGCACAGGATTCTTAGGACAATATTTTCATATCGGTGCTATTAGAGGCTTATTTCATGCAGTCATATGGAATAAAAATTTGGTGAAATTTAAAGTAATTGGACTTAAAACATGTTTTCTAAAGCCTATGCGTATGAAATCATGGTCATAAATCCTAATCGTAATCTAAAACCTGTTTTATAGACAGCTGCAGCCATACCATGACATGCTGTACAGCCAGCTCCAGAATTATGCTCAGTTAAATGCAGAAAACGTTTAGGAAAAAATGTCTTCTATAAAGTTTGTTCTTAGAAAGTAAAAAAGCATTGCAAACTATATAGCTTATTAATAATAATAACAACAATAATAATAATATTAATAAATAACAATATTAACAGCTCCTATTTCATATACAAGCTCAGTGGACTAATACACTAGCCCGCTAGAGGTGCATCCCAGCAGGTTTGAGCTTTGTGTGCTGGCACAATTGGTTGTCTAAGAGAGGAAAGTCTGATATGATGTAGGAAAAGTGGGGTTTAAAACAAGTTGTGTATTTCAGAACCCTTAATTGTTCCACAATGTCCTCTTTTAATTGAAAACAATAAATTAAGTCCAATTTCTCTTAGGCATTTATCAGCATGAGATAATTACAGAATTCATTAAGCAATTTGCAGATGCTGCTAGCATTTTGGGGATAACAAGTCCAGAAATCTATCATGAGGCTCCATCTCTAAGGCAATAGACAGTTTGGACAATAAGACTTTTGAGTTTCTGCTGGATTTTTAACTCTACATGTTTACCCTGGTGAGATGAGACATGTTTTGTACTACGTCAGTTGTATTTACTGAGGGTCTGATTAGACACTGGGTCTTGCCACAAGAGGGCATAAAAGTAATTTCCCTGCTGCCCAATAAAAGGCTCTCAGAGGCTACTGTACCTCTAGGTGTGATTGCTGACTACTAGACATTCCTCTACAGTTAACTAAAGACCATTTTGCCCAGTTGACAGACTTTGAATGAGGCAGCCAGAGTGAACTGTGATAAATCCAGGCTATGTTTGGGAAAAGACAACTGTCATGTTCGAGTATAGCCATGTGATGAGTACGTCAATATTGCCTTTTCTGTGGAGCGGATACCTACAGCTGCCAATAATTCTGGAGCTGACCGTTTGTTGTGTCTTCAACAAAACCAACCATATCATTTGCATTAACGAAGCTCTGTGGAAAAATGCATTATACAGTACAACAGGGAGAAGAATAATCAAATCTTCCTAAGCGTTAACACTGTGTAGAAACTCATGCATGATATGTCTCAACTGTTTTACAGTGTTATTACTTAACCTCCTGTTAAATCTAAACCACAGCTGGAGAACACAAACTAAACAACGGTAAACAGCTTGGTTGTTTACGATCCATGTTCAGAGTAAAAAAAAAAAACAAAAAAACATAGCTTACTTCTGTCAATGGCACTTCAAGATTGGAAAGAGATATGCGTTATACACAGATCATTTATTTCCCAACACAACCAAGTGTAACACATTTTTAGTTACGTGCTGACTCGTACAGCTGTTAATGATCATCTAGGATAAAGTTCTTTAAATTATTGTTCATGCATGCTGTCCTACGTGTTTAAAATAAACTGTTTTTCAGAGATTTGCCTTATATAATACAACAGCATTTTAGGGCAATCATAAGTGCTGTTAGGAGAGCCAGATTCACTGTATCCTTACATCCATCCTTTCCTCACACAGACATATTTGTAGGATTATGAGAATAAGAAAATATTTTTGGATTAAAAAATAAAATATTACAAGAATAAATATTAAATTACATACCTATTCTGGAAACTGACACATAATATAAAATAGTTCCTATTATAGCGACTACAGTCATAAAATAGTGATTCTCTATTTTTTGTTTCTCTTCAAATGTAAGTCTCGAATTGTTTCATCTTTGGTATTAAAGTAATATAATCATAACACCAGTTTTTTTGCTTCCATGATATTTTAGCATGTATTTGTGAAATCTGGATGTTTTTCTAGAAAGATAAAACATGATTTGGTGCCTGATTCTCCCAGCAGCAACTCTTCTTTAACTTTTTAAAGTTTAACCCTAACATACTGCTGTTATACAAGAGCCTAAATATAACAATGTTTGGTTACATTCTCAAACTCCACGTATAAGATGCAACATTTTTCACAGTACTAAGTGCTTTTTTTTAGTTCAGATTATTCACTGGTCTACTGTTACCAAAAGAAAAGCTAAATATATTCCCTTAATATGACTTAGTCATTAACAAAATGCTGACATAATGTTATGTCTCATTAAACTCTTGCTTCAGATACGTGAAGGAGAAGGGAAACTGTGTGTGTGTGTGTGTGTGTGTGTGTGTGTGTGTGTGTGTGTGTGTGTGTGTGAATCATGAAACATCATAATACATGAAACAACATAATATTTGTTAAGAATGAACAAGAGCAAATCAAGCCCAACGTTTCGAGCAGGGTGAACAACAGAACCGTCAATATATCAATGGAACTGAATTGTCCATATAATAGCTCCATTTAATAAAGCTTCCAGGAGGAAATGTCATGTGGAGACACTGATTCCCCAACCATTCCGATTACTGTTCATAAACACAATTCACAGTGGTGCTTAAATGTTTGGGAACCCTTTACAATTTGTTTTATACTTCTACACAAATATGCCACGAAACATATAATGAAATGACTAGTCCTGAAAATAGATGAAGAGAACTAAAATAAACAGATAAAAAAGGACAAACATCCAATATTTAATATATGTCAGTGGCAATAGTTTGTGAACCTTTAGAAATAGCGGTTCATTTGAAGTAGAAAATAGAGTCAGGTATTTTAAATAAAAGGGATGGCAGTCAGGCATAATTGGGCACCTTGTTGTATTTAAAGAACAGGGACCTGTCAAAGTCTGATCTTCACAACACATTTGAGGAAGCCTATCATGGTACAATCAGAGAAGATTTTTGACGACCTCACATATAAGGCTGGGAAAGATTACAAAACCATCTCTAAGTGAATTAACTATGCCAACCCATAGTCAGGCAGATTGTTGTAGTCTGGAAAAGTTTCAAAACCGTTGTTTCTTAGTTAGAACCAACTTCTTAGAACCAGCCAGGATCACTCTGAGAATGTATGGAGAAAACACTGTATTCCACCATAAGCACCTTATCCCATCTGTGCAACATGGTAGTGGTCTGTTTTGCTACATGTGGGCCAAAACAGAGCAATGAAACATGAATTACAGCAGCACATTCTAATGAAAAATGTCAGGGCATCTCTCCATTAAATGAATCTCAAGAGACAATGGGTCCTGTAGCAAGACAGTGACACAGCACACAGGCTGCTAGAGGACTGAAGTTAATTGATTTAGAAATTCCATGTCAAAGCTAACCGTAATCCAACAAAAATATTGTGGAAGACGTTCATGTAAAGAAACCGACCAAACATCCAAGAGTTGAAGCTGTTCTTTACAGAGGAATGGACTAAAGCTCATAGAAGCTGACATGTAATACTGATCAATAGTCACTGAAATGTTTAGTTGCAGATATAGCCATAAAATAGCAATAGATTACCAAAGCCACACCAGAGCAGGGGAAGATACACTAAAAGCAAAGGTCCGCATACTGTTGCCACTCACAGTACATACATTTTTGTCTTTTTTGTTTGACTAGGTTCTCTTGATCTACTGCATATATGAGACTATTGCAAAAATATAAATGTTTTAGGTCACATTTATACAGAAATCTAATAATTATAAAGCATTCACAAACTTTCAAGCACCACTGTATATTCTTTAAATGCATGTGCAAATATTTAAATGTGCCCTGTCCATCTATATTGCTCACAAAGGCCATTGGTGTAGTGTGAGTCCAAGTGTGAGTATTTTGGTTAATACTTGTCCATTACAACAGTCAAGCTACTTTAAGTGTCTTTAGCTACATTATGACCCCTTACAACAGAGGTTTCCAACATACCCCATTCCCTGCCAAATTGTTGGGGATAGGGGTAGTGGGGCAATTAAGAGTCCATTTATGAAACACGAAACATGGTACATATACATATATATATATATAGTGTGTGTGTTTGCATGTTTCATATGGTTATGTATTTATGTATGAATGTTTAGGTCACTGTATTAGAAGGTGCATGGGCCACCGAAACGAGAAGGAATCCAAAACAATTGGAAGATACTGCTTTACAATACAGTTATGAGATATACATTCAAAGCAGAGCAACTGTCAGTCAGTTTGTTTGTTTCACCTACATTAGAATCCCTGCTATGTTAATGCCAGGTATGTGATTCAGTAAAAATGCTTTACAATGTGGCTATAAAAAACTTATTGTACATCAACATAACAACAGAGAAAACTTTCCATGGCAATAATGTGATGGTTTGAAAGAAGGAACGCTGATTATCTGAAATTATAATAGCTTAAATGCTCTCGCAAACATGCCACAAACCTTACTGATCACATACCTAGACATTCACCAGGGCAGGATATAATACTGATATAAAAACCAATGGTGTCCCACACAGGCCACTATAAGCATAGTGTTAGAATCTCTAAAAACAGACCGTCCATGTTTAAATGTTACAACTGAACAGCTTTCACATAGTTCCCTGGAAAGGTGCCGAACTGTTTTGTCCTTCTGGAAGTACCTGCATGCAAACACAAACAAACACAAAACAGAGCAATGAATCCCAGTTATAGGGGAAAATGATAGTGGAACATGTTGCTGTGCTAAGGCCTGTGCAGACAGACTGATTTAGAAACACTGTTACTGTGTAAGAGCTGAACAAATGCAGACGGCCCGACCAGAAACCAATCCCCTACTGTGACTAATGACATACCGACAAACCAGCCGTCATCGCATTTCTCCATGACGTTCACAAGGTCTCCCTCCTGAAGCTCCAGCTCGTCTTCATTCTGTGGCACATAGCTATACAGCGCCTGGAATCTGCAACCGTGCACATCACACACACACACACACACACACACACACACACACACACACACATTATTTATTATCTATTGCATTGATTA
>JAUZST010002845.1:0-17658 GCA_034779995.1 Parotocinclus haroldoi
GTCTTGCTCAAGGACCCAACTGTGGCAGCTTGGCAGAGGTGGGATTTGAACCCTGGACCTTCTGGTCCAGAGTCCAGGACCTTAACCGCTAGGCTACCACAGTCCCAAAACATCATGATGGGTGCATCTCTTCATACACTTCCTATGCTACAATAGAGCACATGTGTACTAATCAGACCACATGACTATTTAATTATCCTCTTTACATTCCTTACCAAAAACTGAAGCCAATTATTGATTTTTCTTAGTAACGAGCGTTTTCTTATGCCCACGTGGCTGTTTAGTCCCAATCCCGGGAGTTCACATGATGCGCCAGTGGAAATAACTTTCCTTCAGTTTTTAAATACGGCTATGGATTCTACTGTTGTTTTTTTATGATTTTACTTCAAAGAGCTTCTAATCTCATATCGCAATCATTTAAGATTTTTTTTTTTAAAGGACTTAACTACATTTCTTCCGCAAAATTGACAGGTCACCACCATACCATTATTATATCATTAGTATACAATTATCCCAAACTGTAATGATGTGTTGGACAGTTCTTGATCTCTCATCACCTGGTATTGCAGGACAGATGTCTCTTTGTGCACGTTACCTCAAAAGCCGTCGACCTCAGCTCTCGCCCTCGCCATTCCTGAAATACGACAAATGTCCTGCCAGCAATTAAATTCAACCCCGCCAAGCCTCCATGTTTTAGAATGGTCGGTAGGTATCACTTTAACCCTACTCACAGAGTCGCCTTACCTGCTCTCTCTTCATGTGGCAGCTCACCTTGCTGGCATATCATGACCCTGCTCACTCTGCTGCTAACTGTTATTGCTCCATTGTGAACGGGATTGTACGATCATGAGGGATGCTCAGTAAAACACCTCATGTAAGCATCAGGGAATGAATGTTAATGGCTTCATCTATTTTTTGGTTTTCAAAGGTGTGTCAAGCTTGACTCTTGCCAAAAATAGCCATGAAACATAAGTAGGAGCGATAACAAGGTTAGACTATATATATTCACATGTTCTTATTTGCTGTTAATTGCTAAAGTATTTGCCAATTCCAAATGGTGCATAATGTTCATGTCTATTGCTAGTCTTTGGCAGCATCACCAAGGCAGATGTTCACCGGTGTAATGGAGAAATGAACCATGGTCCTTCTCTGACAAGCTGCCAATCACAGCTAAGACAGAACTGATGCTTTCTTCCGGACTCAACGGTGCCTGTAGGAGGAATAGTAAATTAATTACAAATCTCGTTTTAAACTGATCACTAGTGGTGTTCCCATCGATCGGCCACGGATCGTTATCGGCCGATTTTCCGCGATAGGCCGATCAATGCCTTTCATTGCCGATCTTTTTTTACTTTTTTTACAGGGTCTGTGAGAGGGATGTAAAGTTTGCATCCTGCAACACTTGCAACGAAAAGATACCTCGCAGGGAAAGGACATTAAAATGCTTCAACACAACTCATTTAATATGCCATTTAAAGAACAAACACTTGGCGGAGTACGGTGAGTTTTCAAGATCGGAGCATCCCTACTTATCGCAGTTTTATTAAAAGAAAGACAGCCATAGTACAGTTTTGGGGAATACAAAGCATGCAGTTGAAGCAACACGTATTAGTAGTAGTGGCATTACAGTTGGATAGTTTATGATTTATTTCAGAAATTCTTTAGAGTGACTTTATGTCTGAAGTAACTACCGGTTTCACATATTACTCTCTGAAGTGCACCACAGAGGACTGTTTGATTTAACCGCACAATTACAAACCTCATCATAATAAGCAGTAGATGGAAAAGCTTACCTCCGGTCCTCCCATATCCGTGCGCACCCAGCCAGGATGTAGAGCCATACAGAGTATACTGTCTGCCTCCAGGTCCACTGCCATACATCTAGTAATCATGTTCAGTGCACTCTGCCACATAGATCAAACAGTAAAGCTTAAAGTCTAATCCAATCAAAATGTCTTTCACGTATTTGTCGTTTAAGGTGCAGGCTCTGGGCAAGCTAGTCAAGTTCTACAAGTTCTCAGTGATGCCAAACCATTTCTTAATAGACACTGGTTTAGCACGAGAGCGTAGACATTGTAAAAATACGTTGTTAAAGAGGTCAAAGCTTCTGAAAAAGTGTCATACTGAAAGTACGTGTTCAGTGCAACCTATTCTATTACCACTGTTATGGACATCTCCTGCCTGTATGCTTCAGCTTATGAAACCAATCAGTATTTAATGGGACTGAAGCAAAAGAGATTAATTAATTAAAAGGAATGTCTTATGTATACGGGGACACTGAGGGGATATTTCCAAACGAACAAATCCCATAATTGAAATGAATGAATCCCCAGCTTGTGTACTCTAGGCTACTGAGTTTTCCCTCTATATACCTTTGATGTTCTGTAGGGGTACCATTTGAAGTTGCTGGCCCCTTCTCCCCAATTGAGTTGCACTGAGCCCAAGAGTGAGGTCATGTTTATGACCGCTGCACGGTGGATACCCATACCCACCCCCCTGGCTGCAGCCCGCTTTAACATTGGAAGCATAGCCTGGAAAAAAAGAACAAACACCAAGTTATGTTCAGGCAACTTTACCACTAGTTACCTATCATTAAAAATAAAACAGTAGCAAATGGGAGTATCCCTAGTTTGTCCTGTAATCAAACAACCCCCCCTTCATGATGAGCAGCTGAAACCTGCTAACCTGATATTCATAATAATAAGTTTAATTTATATAGAGCCTTTCTCAAGCCCAAGGTCGCTTTACAGCAATTATTCACACAACAAAAATCAACGTAATTTACACAACAAGATACACAGTTTAAGACAAGCAGGCACAACAAGCATTAAGCAGAAGAGGTAAATAGGAAGGTTTTCAGAAGGCATTTAAATTCTTTGATTGTCGATACGGACCTAATGAACAAAGGAAGATAGTTCCAGAGGATGGGAGCAGCAACAGCAAAGGATCTCCCACCCATAGAGGAAAGCCTAAGCCTGGGGACAGAGAAAGTGTTGGATTCTGTGGTACGTAGTGGCCTGGTTGGAGTATAGCGTTGAATCAGATTGGTGGAGCTAGACCGTGGAGGGATTTAAATGTTAGTAGTAGAATCTTGTATTTGATGCGATTATGAACCGGGAAATGTGCAAGTTAAACTGTTATTTAAACTGTTAAACTATGAGCTCTTCATACTATATTGAAACTACATCCAAAAACATTGGGACTTGCATGGAGTGTTTCTCTCCTTCACTATTATGAGCGTATTTTACAGTAGAACATAATTTTGAGGTCAGACCCTGATGTTTGACAATTCATTTCAGTGCTTTCTAGTGGAATTTCATTCAAGATTTGGTACATCTGTCAAGTATGTCATAATCATGGCCAGGTTTGCCAAACCATTCTTTATGAGCTTTAGTTTAGGAGAGCAGGGAGGTGGAAGTCCAAGAATTTGGTCTTGATGGTGGTGTTCCTGGATCGTCTTCTTCCATATCGACAGCAGTGAAAAAGGCTGAAGGTGAGCATGCGGTCTTTTTATGTACAGCTAGTTAGCGTGAATCGTCCAATCATAAGCCAGCTTAATCAAACCTGATGATAGAGTCTCTGCTCTGGCATTCCTATTATGAGTTTGGTATGATTCATAAAGTTTTTTAGAATAGTAACGAGTAACTATTAAGCACATGAAAAATGTATAAAACGGAACAAAAGTATTAAATTCATTAAAAATATGTAGTAAAGTAAAAGCAGAAATAGGAGAAAAAACTAATACTCCAAAAAAGTAGACATAGTGCATTTCAGTACTTAAGTAGTTCTACTACATTACTATACATCTCTGGTAACAAGTTGCAAATGCCATTCGTAAGCGTATGTGCCTCTCCTAAAATAAGAAGTATGCAGTATCTGCATATTCTCTCTTACAACTATATAAACTATTTTACATTCACACGTCTCTGTTTCATCTGGCTGATCTTCTGCATTGTTTGTACTACTGTCTACTGTCATACTGTCAATGCATTTTTGGCTTTCATCAAACAAACTTTCCGACAGAGTTCCAACAGTACATTAGTGAATTTCCATATATTAGTAATGCGGTGGCATTAGGGATGCTGTGTAGATGGTAGCGTTCAACTTTTGTTTTTAGCTGTAGCTCTGATGTATTTACGTTTGATTGCATTTTTCTTGTCAAAATACCCTTTACATTTACAATACTGTAGCATTAAAACTATGTAATGACTATATTATAAACAGTCAACTTTCAATTCGGTGAAAGACCCGTTTCACAGAATCTAATGTGGTTGTTAAACGGTGCATACCTGTAATGAAGAGAAGGGTCAGACGATATTTTTGTCACTGCTAGCTCGCAATGGCCCTGAAAACCATCTGTAGCAAATGAAGATCCATCTATGTTTGTCTGTTTATTAGGATTTTTTAGAATCCAAATATCAGCGTAAATGCCCATTTTAGCAACAACGACACAAGGTTACATCAAGTAGTCATATAAATGACCCCAGGACCTTTTGTGCTGTGAGGCCTTGGTTCTTATCACCAGGTCATCACACCACCTACAGTACATCTATGAAAAGACTTTTTAAAAGCATTATCGCACTTTTGCTGAAAACTGGCGATTGTAAGGGTGACGTGTGAATGTTTGGACCCATCTTTTCCAGATCCAACAGATTCTATTAAAAAAGAAATTAAACAGAAAAAGCAAACCTGTACTTCCGTAAAAAAAAAAAATAAAAAATAAAGAAAATCAAGGAGCCCCTGAACCAACCACAGACATACACACTGGAAACCTCAAGACACTAAGCATGGGATTTGATCGAGGGTGCCCCAATAGAAGAACTAGCTTGCAGAGCTGGAAGAGCTGAAGCCCTGTGGATCATTAACACAGGAAGTGCACACCGGAACCAGTGCATGTTCTCAGGGTCAGTTCTGTATGAGCCTCGTCAGAAGTGACCAAATCTCATGTAGGATGCTGTGGGTCTGCCCCACACAGTTGATATGTGGTAATGGGCGATTTGGGTAATGTTTGTCCTGTAAAATCCGTGTATAACCTTATGTTTTTGAAAACAGAAAGTTACTGTACGATTTCTAAATACAGAAATCTAACCTTGGTGAACATGAGGGGGCCTATAGCGTTTGTGTGGAAGTTCTCCAGCATCAATTCAGCAGTCACTGTTTCAAAGGTGGCTACAACATTGATGCCTGCATTGTTGATTAGGCAGTTGAGCCCACCCTCCTGCACAATCTGATCCACCTCTTTGGCAGCTTTCTCAATACTCTCTTCTCTGACAACATCTAGACAGAAAGAGAATGAAGTGGATTAACCGTTGTGTTTTGTTCATTACTTGGCAATGTAGTGTCCCAATGAGCACAGCTATATATTTGGGTGTCACTGAATAGATGAAGCTCCATCTAATTATTTTGCAGGCCTCATCCCCAAAAACTGTTCCATATAACAAACTGTTTCACCAGCACAAAAAACAAACATGATATGTAAAAATAATCTTGTCTAAAATGTGGCTCCTAATACAATGCTAGCTCGAGATTTTGAGTGTTTAGCAAGTAAACTACATTTAGTAACAACTGATACAGTCTTACAATCCAAGCAGCTGTGGGCTACTGGCCTTGCTCAAGGGCCCAACAGTGGCAGTTAAGCAGAGGATTGATTTGAACCCTGGTCCACATCCTGGTCCACAGGCGAGAACCTTAACTACTGTTTCAACATAGTACAGTAACAGCAAATGCTCCCATAATGAATAGAGTCACTGATCCTGGCATGACATGTCTTTCTTCACACACTCACACTCTCAAACACACACACACTCATGCACAAACACACACACGCTCTCACAAACTCTCTCTCTCTCTCTCTCAAATGCGCGCACACACACTAAGTTCTGGAAGCTCTGGATGGGCTACAGGAAAATAGGAAACAGCTTGGTGAGAAGGCAACAAATGTTGGTACAATTATTAGAAAATGGAAGAAACAAGATTTCATGGTCTGGGGCACCATGCAAGATCTCAAGGAGATCAAGGATGATTTTAAGAAAGGTCTGTTACGATATGTGTTAGGACCCAAGTATGCGGGACCGAGGGATCCCACGGCGTATAATAATAACCAAACAAAAATGAAGAAAAAAGGAGCGAAATGGGCCCGGATATGGGGTTCGGCACCGATAACAACCCTATAGCGGCATATGGGGGCAAGGGTCCGGAGGCGACCCCTCCGGCTGCGGACCCAGAATGCAAGCTTCACGGGGTGCAGCCCCTGTGCAGCCCCTACCAGCCGTGACTGAAGCGGCGGAGTCCATACAGGACTGTGGGTGAGCGTGCCTAAAGTACGATGAGGTGCCGATTTGGGACGTCTACCAAATCGCATGTCACGGGAGGACTCCGGAACACGAAAAGGCGAGCCGGAGCTCACGCGCTTATAGCGCGAAAAAGGGCGCCGATTAGGGACGCCCCCTAAATTGAGAGGCACAGAGGCGTTTCCGGAGCACCAGAGAGCAAGCGGAAGCTCGAGCATGCAGTAGCGCATGAAGAAGAGGAGCCGGGGCACATCTGAAATGGAGGTGCGCAGCCGGCTGAAGTGAGGCTCAATCAGAGTTGGGCTGGAATGAAACGGGGAAACCTGGATCTTTCCCCAAAAAGGCTAAATACCTGCGAAGTTTCCTCTCACACACATCCTTCAGCTCTAAATGCCCCCGTATGGAACTAACAAACAGCGTATCAAGGCGTTTGTGCACCGGTGGTCGGGCAGCACAGCGAGTTCAATCACCTGGCAGCAAACAACCTTAAACCTTCCCCTTAAATAGGGGAAAAAGCTGGTGTCATCAGGTCATAAATTAAGCACTAAATATAAACCGCCTCACCGATCGCTCTGTAAAGACAATCAGCGAGGCAGCTCCAAAATGCTGGATACAAACTGCCCCACCGATCACCCAGCAAGGACGACCGGCAAGGCAGCCCTCTGGGGAAAAGGTAGGAACCCTAACAAAATCAGGAATCAGCCCAGAACTACAGAGGAGGAGCTGGTCCTGAAGCGAGCTGGGACCACAGTCTCAAAGATGACTGTTAGTAGCACAGTATGCCGTCATGGATTAAAATCCTGCAGGGTGCGCAAGGTCCCCCTGCTCACCCCAGCAGATGTCCAGGCCCATTTGAAGTTCGCCGATTACCATCTGGATGATCCAGACGAGTCATGGAAGAAGGTCATGTGTTCAAATGAGACCAAAATAGAGCTTATGCCGTTCAATGCATTTCATTCCCGATCTCAAAAACTGATCAACCGTACTTTTCAGCCCACAGAGGCTGTGTTGTTTCCTAGCCCCCTTGTCTTTTTACACTGGGAAGGCATGTGGCGGCAAATCAGAAACAAACATGTTTGCCGTGTGGAACTTTCACACTTTTGAAGTGTTTATACACACACACACACACACACACTTCCCAAAACTTATTTTGGGATATTTCATCATTAATATTTGTGAGGAGTATGTATACTTTATTACTATTTTTAAATATACACACAGTGCCCAATCTGTGTCTCTACATAATTTGTTTGCCTCCTTCACACTGTCCTGTAATTTTTGTTACTCTGTGCGTGTTACTGTTATGAGTGGCTCAGACACAGCAGTGCTGCTGGAGTTTTAAAACACTGTGTTCACTGACTGTGCATAGTATTAGGCACATGTACCTTCTTTCCTTCATTGTAGGTGTAAACTCAGAGACACGGTTATTAGAAAGGATGAACTCACCAAGTTTAATTATGTAGATGTTTGAATGCTTCTCTGCCAGACCAAGCAATTCCTATTAAAACAGACATAAAGCAGAATGCTTAGACCTGTGCTGTTGTCTAAAAAAAAAAAAAAAAAAAAACACACAACCATAACCACGCCTACACACACAACAGGAAATCTCATTCATGTCACTAGGAACCTCAGAGTCCATAGCACCAGGGTCCACACATCCAGACGCATACAAAATCTCTTCAACAGTTGTAGGATTTGAGCCAGAGTGCATCACCCTGGTCCAAATCCCACCCCTGGCGGTGTGAAGCCCAGTGGCTTACTGGCTTCTGAAGTCCGGTGTGTTTCCAGTCTCTGTGCCTTGCCTCACGATAAGCACCATAGTCTCCTCAGGACAGGGAAATGTGTCTGTCCCACATAGCTCCTTGTTATCTGCTAATCTATAGGATTATTATAAAACAATAAGTCTCAAGAGGCCATGCTTTACTGTGATTGTATCACGGGTAACTGTCCATTTACGTATATGTAATAAATTCCCCTATTGCCTATTGCAAAGTTTGGCAACATAAAGGAAATACAACAGAGTACAGCAAATAATTCTTCCACAGTGCAATGTATTCCTTACCTGTTCAGTTTCTGCCATATCACCGATCCTTGCAAAGTAATTCAACACCTAAACATCTAAATCTTCATACCGAGATCCATTAGCTCAGGGCACTGTGCATACTGACCAATATTATTTGTGCACTCTGCACTTTTTACTACCATCTACATTTCCAGCATTTAGCAGACGCCCTTATCCAGAGCGACTCATAATCGCCTTATCTACCTTATAATCAGTAAGGAAAGTATTTTGTGTTCTTTTATTATTATTTATATCACTATCCACAATCAGGGACCATACACCAAGTATGTACTGATTTGCACTATTTACACTTATGTCATTTAGCAGACGCCCTTTTGGGTTAAGGGCCTTGCTCCGGGACCCAACTGTGGCAGAGGTGGGATTTGAACCCTTGAGCTTCTTGTAGTCATAGTCCAGTACCTTAACCGCAACACCACCACCACAGTCCCACTATACATTCCCCCACTATGTAAATATATTGTGTTTAGTTTATCTCCAAGTAATTATTATTTCTTCTTATCATTGTACTTAAATAGCCAAATGAAGCAGAATAGAACTGAATTATAAAACAAGTAGCCTCTGAAACCAGGATCTATCAGCGTGCAGCATACAGTGTAACCGAGCATGGTGTGTATTCGCTTTTACCTTTGCAGCAGCTGGATCGCGTGCAGTAGCGATAATCTTTCCTGCACACAAATCCCCGGTTGCTAGACTTTTAACTAACTGCAAACCGAGGCCTCTGTTAGCTCCCGTTACAAGCACAGATCCGCAGTTTCTAAACGCGCCACTCATTTTGCGGTTGAAATGACAAATCTATTCCTCCGTTCCCTCTTTGCTAAGTACGCACGCTCCAGCTCCAGCTCCAGCTAGGTATAAACCGCAGACTCAAGACTGTCAAGAGAAAGACTTTGTCAGGTTAATCTCCCTAAACGGATTTTACACCTCGCAGTCTTGAGACGCACATACACGAGGGACGAATTGGATTGGAATTGGAGGGGAGAGGATATACGGTAATAGAGTGATTGGTCAGATACTTTAGTTATTATTTCTGTCCTCTGCGTTCACTACGTTCATCACTGTTAATCAAAAAGTCGACATCCGTACAAACGCTGTTCCTTTCACATCTAGTACGCACACTTCACTCCGCCTCCTCAGTCCTGCTCTGTTTTGTTTTAGCGCGCAATCACGTGACTCAGCGGCGCTGAGCGCAAACACTTGGAGGCTGTGCAGTGTTGCCAGGTGGGCGATAAGGTACGTGCTTCCGGAAACAGCCCAGCTTTTCTAAAGGAATAGTCCGAATAGTCTGCTGCCCCATGGGTGAGGAAAAGAAGAAAGAAGGCATTAGTTAACTCATTAGCTATTTTTTTGTGAGCAGTGTATTTTACTGCGAGAAGGGAAAATGTATGGGAGCAAATCTGTCTCGTCAGACTTTGAGTTTTAAAATCCACTATTGTTTTTGCATCTATATAGTAATAATCTGAAATTTTTTTTGGTAATATGTTTTTATTACATTTATCATGATAATGCAAAAAAAAATGCACACAGAATCAACAATCAAATATAATACAACATAAAAAAGACAGCAAACCAAACAAACTAAACAACAAAGCAAAACAAACAGTACATACCTATGTAGATGGATTAACCGTACAGTCGCTGCCGACTCTCGGTCACTTGATGGATCATCGATCTCCACACATTTCTGTTTTTCATCATTGTGATCCATGAAGTATTTCTGCAGGATAGTAGAGTAGTTTATCATTGCTTTCTCCACCCCTCCCCATTTATCCAGGCTTAGGACCGGTGTGCAGCTGTTTCCAGTTACACGACTGGGGGTGTTTGCATGCACAAGTCAATGACAATTTAGAGACACCAATTAACCTAACACACATGACTGTGGGAAGAAACTGGAGTATCCGGAGTAAACCCACGCAGACACGGGGAGGACATGCAGACTCCACACAGAAGGGACCCAAGCCGCTCCATCCTGGGATTGAACCTGGGACACATACCTATGTACGCACATGCATATACATACATTTGGGGGGGGGCTATACATACATTGCTGGAAAAAATCATCGTCCAAAATTCATCCTAAAAATTCATCCTCAGAAATTCAGTGGAAACATCCGGGATACCATTGATGAGCACTCGATAAGTTTCTCATTTGTCCGTAAATCTATATTGCTTCCGAGTGAGCAAACACCAGTGAGTTTTTTGTTATGTGCCTTTTGTGTCAGTTACTGTAACTTTAGATGATCAACTACAAAATAAAAGATGTTTTAAATGGCAGTGACCCAGCAGAACATTTAAATGCTGTGGCTTGAACAGCCCCCAGAGCACGCATATGGTGGGAAAAAAAAAATATCCTTGGTAATCAAGGTGTTTCCACTGAATTCTTTAGGATTAATATTTGATATGTTTTTTTTGTTTAGTATTTTTCAATGATGACGTAATAGAGATACCGTAGTTAAATTCAGAGGTAAAAAAAATTCATATACAACATTTCAAAGTGAAAAAATATTCAGTTGCACAACACCGATGCAAAAAGAAAAACATTCAAAGGATTAGAAAATTCAAAGTCTGATTAGACTGATTTGCTTCCATAAAAATTGTATTTTGTTATTATATTATTGTTTCTGAAAAAAAAAACACTGTGCACTTTATTTTCAAAAAATGAAGCACAGAAGTGTAATGAAAAAGATAATTTCATTCACTGTTATTCGGTGAATCCTTGGTCAGGATTGCTGGAACGTATCTCGATACAGTTATTTTTATTTTGGAAATTCGACTTTCCGTCGCTAATGACATATTCGTTATGTGGCCTCCACGAACAACAACGCACACGTTTCACTTTTGGTTTGGATGACTTTGTAATATCTAATAGATGCTGCAGGGTATTCTGTAATTCAATGTCCACGTAAGTAATTAAGGAAAATCATTTAGATCAGGTCTAAGTGATCCCCCCACCCAGCTGCGGCAGTTATGCTCGCTCATTGGGTTTTGAATATTACATAAAATGATTTTTTTTTAAAAAAATTTGAATTTCAATAGCTTTTAGGTAAAATCACTTAGAAGTACTCTAGCAAGTGTCTGTGCTGCAGCTAGGGGGCAGTAATCACAACCACTGACTGCATTTTAAATGAATGATTTGAATTATAATAGCCACCAAGTCACTCAGAACTAATCTAACAAGTGTGCGTGCTGAGGCTAGGGGCACACCCATTGGATACAGTGTGTGTGTAATTAATATATATATATATATATAGCGCCTCAGCACACACACTCAGATTCTAAAACTTCTAAAATGCATTAATTGCCATGGCTTGGACAAGTTTAGGACAAGTTACTATAATCAATTATCATCAGTTAGTCAAAACACTAGACAAATTCTAATTAAAAGAAGTGATATCTGATGACTAAGGAGACTACAAGTAGTTTTTAAGTTGGACACAGTAAAAATGTTTAAATTATGTAAGTTTAGAGGTACTCTGGAAAGCAGCGTCATTACTTCCGTGTCAGCTGTCAGTGGGGTTTCCTCAGGGTTCTCCGGTTTCCTCCCAAATTTCATACACATGCTGGCCAACTCCTATAACATCTCTACAGTCTCAGTGTGAGTGGACATGCGCCATGAGATAGACGGTCACCCTGTTCTGGGTCGGTTCCCACCTTGCACCATATGAGCATCCAAAAATCCTGGATTAAGTAGGTATAAAAATGGATGAATGAAGGACCTGGAAGATTGCTAAAGATGTAAACACAGTGTATGTCGATGTAGCTGCAGTTTTCTATTTACATACTTTGCAGTTGGGTCTCTAAAATGTTTTGACACTAATGTCATTTTGGTACAGGGTCAGAATTAAAGGGTATATTCATTACTAATAACAATAGAGACTTGCAGACCTTCACACCAAGGAGCATTGATTGACAAACTTCCACAACGTGTGTAACTTCTATAAACCGTTCTGACATGAAACATGAAGCCGGGTACCCAGTTATGGAATAATCCTTATCACTATAGACTGTACTGACATGTGAATTGGCAGGGATTACCTCGGTTTTAGGAATTCAGAATGGATGCTTCTAGAAAAAAAAAACTTGATTGTTTTGCACCTAAAGACTAAACGAACTGATTTGTATGTATGCTGTTTAATCTGAAGTAGCCCAAATACTGCACGAAGTAGAGACTACTGCTGAATGTTTGAGCCATACTGAACTCTGGGTTCAAATTCTTCCAATTCCCAGTTAGCAAGGGCAAGAATTCCAGTTCCTATTCCGAAGGCCAGTGAAACTGGTAGTGGACAGGTTTAAAAGTGTTACTCATCTCAGTGTTTTACCTACACGTGCCTCCAGGGCGCGGCTTATTACGCTCTTGCTGCGTCAAGCATATTCTGCAACGTGAGCCATGGCCACTGGGCGGCAGCATTTCTCTACAGTAATGGAAACCTAAAGCAGGGCCCTCAAACATACTACTGTGTATTAAGAGCAGTAATAAAACCGCTTTTAGAACGGATTTCCATAGCAAACTCGTTTATTAAGAATAATGTCAT
Organism: Parotocinclus haroldoi; assembly: GCA_034779995.1. Lineage (NCBI taxonomy): Eukaryota > Metazoa > Chordata > Actinopteri > Siluriformes > Loricariidae > Parotocinclus > Parotocinclus haroldoi. The sequence goes on from JAUZST010002845.1 coordinate 12,903, forward strand.
AGTATTTTGAGTCTAAAGTCGAAACGCTGAAACTACTCTGTAAGCTTGATTTAATGAAATGCTGTGTAGCCAATCACATAGTTATGCATTTAACAACTGAAATGGCTAAAACTTGCATTTATTCAGAATTAAATATCGACCGACTTAAGGATATCGTACCAAAAAAAACAAAACATCAATTTTCAACAAATTTGATATAAACTGCAGTTGTTGACAACAAACATACCTAACCCGAAAAAAAGTTTATTTAAATAATGCTGAAATAGTCACTAATTTGTACTCAATTACTGCTTATTTGTAATTAGATTTATATAGATTTGTACTTAATACATACTGAGAGACTGGTAATGTTATTTTAGCCACTGTTTAAATAGAATGTAAGTGTATTTGTGTGAGCTGTACAACTGAACATTTAAGAGCGTTAATTTGTACTTGTAATACACTTACTACCGTAGTATAATTCACATACTCCAAATACACTCGCACTCGAAATTGTCCTATGAAATTGACAGTGGAACCATGAAGTGGCCAAATAACCGTAAATGCATAGTAGAACTTCATGGTCAAACTGTGAAACTTCACGTTAAAGCAATTCACAGTTTTACTATAAACTTTCTCAGTACCTTTTCCCTGGGTTTGCAACATAAATAGAATACAACAGCTTCCTATGAAAAATGTAATAAAAATCTGAATTAATAAACACCTACTATTAATGCAGATTTACAAACTTTTGCCCGGTACTGCATGTGTACACTGCTAGGCCAAAAAAGTCATACGCACTAATCTAATATAATATATACGCATTGGACTACCTTTGATTATAGTGTGCATTCACTGTAGTTCCAACCACCATATGCAACTACACTGTCACAATTTTAGTATAATAGAGTCCCGCCATTGTCAGTATGCCTGTGCCATCCTGGAAGAAAAGATCCATTCATGGGACAACCCGGTAATTGAGTACATTGTGTTGCTCAGCTGACTTCATTTTAATGCAATTTAAAGTTGCTGAGCCTAGACTTGTCCATCTGAAGCAACCCTTGATCGAAACGCTGCCCGATGCTTATAAAGATGGGACTTTGTGTTGCTTCATGCGCTTTCCTTCATACTCTGAAATCAGAGTCATCAGACCAAATCTTCACTGTTTCCAGGTCCAGACATTATGCTCCCTAGATTTTTTTTATTCAGATTAACCCCACTAACAAGTGTTTTTCTTGTGACTGTACAGCTGTTTTTGTTAGTTATCATTTCTTTCACTAATGAATATATCGCTGATGACCTTTCCTGATTTGACTTCACAAACATTTGGCCATTTTCAATTATGGTCAATCAAGATTTTTTTCTGACAACAAGTCTTTAAGTTGTAATGTGTAGTATCATTTAGTCATCTCAATCATTTTCAATCAGGTACTGAGCCTAAACGTGCTGGGAAACTGCATTTGAGCTTACAAGGACATCAACCTGAACATACATACAATAACTACATGTATTTAATTACTATCAGAACATAACCTGAACACATTTTACCAGAAAGTGCTTGTGTCTGCAGACAAACCTTAAACAATCGAAGGTTGGTTCATCTCATCTTTATTTGTTGCTGCAGAGGATATAGAAGTTAACATGAATGGCATTAAACCGGGTGAATTTCGATTTTAAATGGAACCTTGTGAGCAAATTTTAAATGCCAAAGGACCAGGTTAAACTCACAGATCCAGCATTTAAGCCTGTCAAAGGAGAGCAATAACTCGCAATAAATTTGAAAACTGTTTAAATACTGGGTATTGGTCACGGACTGTGTTTATCTTACATCAGAGAGAAACATCTCCAGGGATATATCTTCTATTGCTTTAGCCACTGCTGAATGAACAGACTACCTTTACATTCATAGCAAAGAATTTTAAAGCTTTCAACACAATTACACAACAAAACGTAAGCCATTAACATTTCAACATGGTCATGATCGACATTTCTGTATTAGTCTGTAAACGATTAGGAAACTCCATTTGTACGCAAAAGAACATTTTGCATTACCTCCAGCCAGTGACTAACAGGTGAAAATTAAATCCCCAATTCTGAAAAAGTATCCCTATTCTTCACATCTGCGATTAAGAGTTTACAATTTGTAACAGAGAGATGTGCGTCAGGTTACAAGCAGTGTTTTGACAATATGTTAGAAACGAGTGCAAATTGAATGCGCCGAGTAGTCTGGATCTGAATACGCAGTGCCCAGAACAAAAGTGCCTTTGCTTAATTAGAAACTCTCTCTTCGTTGTAAACACAACTTGGACAATTAGTTTGTTGATAAATGACCACAGCAAAGTTACCATACCCATCGTAATGTATTTTAACAATAAGTGCTTTGGCCTCAAAATAGCCCCTTCACATTTTTTTATCATGGAACTCTTATGATATTGTGCTTTCTGGGAATATCAGCCCAGTTTGAACTGTAACACTACTTAGAATACACATTGCACAATTGTTTTACCTCGGCATAGGCTTTTCATAACTGGTCAGTAATAACGATGCCAATCAAGATGAGTTGACAGTATACAGGATAATCCTACTTTATAAACCAGGAAATTTAAATTATGATACAATTTCCCTGTGCAATTCCAATACTACCCCTGACCAATAGGTTCGTCTTATTTACTTGGTAACAGCATGGACAGCATGTGCCAGGTAGGCATTGTTTCCAGAGGTGACACCTGCCATGGAGATTCGCCCATCCTTCGTCATATACACAGAATATTCTTTAATCAGACGCTCGACCTGAGGTGAAGGAAGAAGGAAAGGAAATGGAAGACAATAGTCGGGAGTTAAATGCACTACTGAAAGAAGACAGGAGGTTGGTTTGCTCTTAGTGGACTCACCTGCTCAGGTTTGAGGCCGGTGAAGCAGAACATGCCGATCTGGTCGGTGACGTGCTGCCAGTTGTGAGTGGAACCCTCCTTCTTAAGGTTTGAGACGAGCATCTCTCTCATTTTTATGATTCGGTCAGCCATGCTTTTGACCTCCACAAGCCTTAAAAATAAATAAATAAATGGGCAAACGAGTAAGCTGGTTTCATTTGCATAATACATTTTATTAATAATTTCATAATAAACCTACACTGCTCACAAAGTAGGGAAAACTTCATTTTGAAATGGCATTTTTTTTGTGCGCAGTACATTTCCATTCGTTAATCGCACATTTTATCGTAATCTACGCATGAGATGCACTTCAGTCAAGGAAGCATTTTTGCCTGACAAGGTTTTTAAAAAGCAGTGGATGTGAATAAGGACATTCAGAACAGCAGAGAATCTTTACACGGGTGGCTGGGTTGCTGTAAACAGAGGCAACAGACTTAAAATAAAAATCAACTGCCATAATATATAGCTCACAAAAATGAGGGGATATTTCAAAATAAAATAAAATCCCCATTTTTGTGAGCAGTGGTACTTTCATTATATTGTCATCACTTAAAACTTCTCTTTTATATCTCTGGTATAGTTACTATTTGTAATCTGTTGTCTTTTACCTACATCATTTTTCTTTGAAGTGTCTGTCATTAAAGTGTTGCTGCTACAACAACACAATTGCCATTAGGGGTTAAATAAAGTAATAACTAATAACCATCCATCTACCTGTCCCTAGAGAGACTGGACAAAAAGATCTGTTAATGTTTTAGCCAGTACGTTTGCATTCGGTGCACTACTGACTGATACTAACCACTCTTTGTAGAGTTCAGGCGTGTTTAGGATAGTTGCAGCAATGCGAGCTCCGTTCATTGGGGGGTTGGAGTACATGGGTCGGATCAGAATCTTCAGCTGTGACTCCACACGCTTGGCCTCTTCAGCATTATTACACACAACAGTGAAGCCTCCTACACGCTCACCTGCACACAGCACACACTCGAATTATCCTAGTTGTCCTACTGATTTTCTTATAACAGTAATACCCAAATGGGCTGTGCCTGTTTAACAATTACAATAAATTAAGTTCAATCTAAGGAAGAACATTCTGGGTAGCAAGCCATCTATGCCCTTAGTTTCACTCACGTGTGTGTGTGTGTGTGTGTGTGTGTATATATATATATATCTAAGCACTCACCATACAGACCCATGTTCTTAGCAAAGGACTGTGAGAGAACAATGTTGTGGCCTTGCTCAATGAAGTGACGCACAGCCCAAGCATCACGGTCTATATCCCCACTAGCAAAGCCCTGATATGCCATGTCAAAGAACACCAACAGATTTCTTTTCTGTTAGAGAAACAGATAAGATCATATTATTCAAACAGACACAAATACACAACTTTGCATTTTCCAGTACTGCACTAGAAACTTTATACATAATGCATACCTTGATCACTTCAGACATTTCTTTCCACTGTTCAGGTCTTGGATCCACTCCAGTGGGGTTGTGAGCACATGCGTGTAGTAAAATCACACTCTTTTCTGGGATTTTCTGAAATAATCAGTCAAACACAAAGGACTCAATACAGTGTTCCCTCGCCACTTCGCGGTTCACCTTTCGCAGACTTGGTGCATCGCAGGTTTTCAAAAAATATTCATGGAAAACATGGCTGGTTTTCGCTGGTTTTGTGGAACTTGTACATTAAATAGAAATCACTAAATGTATAAAAATATGTTTCAAATAATCATTCTTACAATAAAGGAATGTTAGAAATCATAAAATATGAGGATTTACAGTAAATAGCTGTTGTATTTACTCAGTGTGTAGGATATGATGTACTGTAAGCTCGGTACGGACGGAGC
>JAUZST010002846.1:0-42500 GCA_034779995.1 Parotocinclus haroldoi
TTTAATTAAAAAAAAAATAAAATTAATAAAAATAAAGAAAGAAAGTAAGAAAGAAAAAAGAAGAAGGAAAGAAAGAAAGAAAGAAAGAAAGAAAGAAAGAAAGAAAAAAGAAAGAAAGAAAGAAAGAAAGAAAGATGGAAAGAAAGAAAGAAAGGAAGAATGAAAGAAAGAAAGAAAGAAAGAAAAAAAAGAAAGAAAGAAAGAAAGAAAGAAAAAAGAAAGACTGAAAGAAAGAAAGAAAAAAAAGAAAGAAAGAAAGAAAGAAAGAAAAAAGAAAGATGGAAAGAAAAAACTTATGGAAAAAATACAAAGAACAAAAAGCATGAAAAGCAGAAATAAAGAAACGAGATAAGAATGAAGGGAGAAAAGAAAGAAAGATCAAAGCGCTTATCGAACCCCTTTGATCTGGACCAGAGGTGAGCCAGATGTTTTATTCAAATCCATTACTGCGTACATCTTTCCTTTCTTTTTTTTTTTCCTTTTCCTGTTTTTTTTGTTTTGTTTTGTTTGGGCTCGTTTAATATCCCATCATTCCATTTCCTTTCCTCGTTTGTTTCTCGATTGAGTCGAAATATTTGGGCTACAGTAACTGACTGATTTGTTTGTTTGTTTGTTTTTGTCAGAGTGCACATTTGTTGAGCTCGTTAATAGGGCGGGGTTTCCGGTGGTAATTGGGCTTGTTATTGACTCATCCCTGCGGTCGTACAGTCCTAAGTTGTGTGACCTAAAATCAGCTGCTCTCTTTGGCTCTGGAGGAGTGAAATGATGACCTGAAGTGGCGGCTGCTTTGTGTTTCAGGAGAAAGGCGTGAGCTGCTGCTCTGACTAATGGCTCCCCAAAACATTTCAAACATTTCCACCGATTTAGAAAAGCTTCAGAGCTACACAATGTCACTTTAACAAAGGAACCATCTGAAACCTAAAGGAACCGTCGTGTCGCCCCTTAGGGGGCCAAAAATCACCTGCAAAAACTCTGGCTTTCAAAACAACAAATCTTCTCAGGTTTTAAAGAGCCGTATATATCTGGACACCCCACTTCCTTTCTTTTTCTTTCATCCCTTCCTTACTTCTTCCTTTCTTTTCTTTCTCCCTTCCTTACTTCTTCCTTTCTTTTCTTTCTCCCTTCCCTTCCTTCCCTCCCTATTGCTTTTATTTTTTCCAAACCCTTTTCCTTCTTTTATTTCTTTATTTCTGTTTTTCTTTCCTTCCTTCTGTTCTTTCATAAAGAAATATTTGGCCTAATTTGAGCTTGATCTTGACTGACCTACATGTAACCCTGACCTTTCAGGACCTCCGTACCTTTTGGGATGAGCAGGACCTCAGTGGCTCGGGCCTTTACCCATCTTACTACTAACGAGCAAACCTGGTGAAGCAATTCCCCGAGTCGTGCTTCGATCTGATATTTATTCGAATGAAACGCCAAACATCCATCATTTTGGGACCGTCTGCGAGCCAAACCTTATTACCCAACATCTGGCTCACCTCTGGTCCAAGCTGTTCAAATCCAAGGGGTTCCATATTTATCATTTTTGAGGAAGTCCCTGACTGAGCTTGGCTCCAGTCGCAGTAACAGACTGCTGAACCTATTTTTCTTTTTTTTTTAGATCATCTTTAAAAAACAGAAAGCGTCTGAATGAGCGGGGAGATCAAAGCCGAATCCGCTACAAAACACTAAATCAAGTTTAGCAATGCCGCTTAAATCGGGTTTAGCCAGGCTAACTCAATAAGCTTGAGGGATTATGGCGGGAATCCACAAGCTGCAGGGGTTTCCGCCGTGTTCCTGTGCAGAGTCACGGTGAGGACGTGTAAACGTGGCGAGGTCCAGGTTCTTCTGAAGTTCACCCAGCCGTGCAAACTGGCGAAGGAAATGTTCAGTGGCTTGACCCCCCCTGTCGGAATCGATCGCCCTCATTGATCAGGTCTAATCAGGGCATCGTGCGGCACAGAAGGTGCTTAACGAGGGCACGTTCGTCCTGACCCTCGGCCCTCGGGGGAGGGGGTGGGGGTGGGAAGGGGGGGGGAGGTGGTTCTGATGAGATTCCATTATCTCCGAGGTAGGATTAGATCCACAGGACGAGGTTCTGCGTTATCCTCCGCCCTTTACTCCCGCCTCCTCGGGAACATCACAGCACAGATTTACAGGTGCAAAGGCAGGCCTTGTTTAGAGTGGTGTAAAGAACACCCCTGTGGGACTCCTCAGAAGAGGAGGGTAGCAGAACGTTCTGGGTTTGCATGCACGTTCTTTAACTTAAACACCGCCGAGCTTAAGCGGTGTTTAAGCGGTTTCTTTCTTTTCAGTTTCAACCTTCATTTGCTCAACTTTTTTTTTTTTCTCTTCCTGTCTCTTCTCTGGTTTCCGTCCTGCTTCTTTCTTTCTTTCCAGCTTACGCTTTTTAAAAATAATCGTTCAGATTTTCCTATCCGTTTCCCTTCACTTCTTTTTGCTGTTCTTGCTTTTTTTTTTTTTTTTTAAGGCCGCCTATCTTCTCTTTTCCTCCCTTTCCGTTCATCCTTCTCTTTAGCTTTCTTTCTTTTAATTTTTAATCAATTTACCCATCATATTTCCTTTTCCTTTTCTCTCATTCCCTCTCATGTTTCTTCATCAACGGAATTTGTTCATTTTTTTTGCAGATTTGTCTTCTTGTTTTCTTTCATTATTCATTTTCTCTTTTTTCCCCCCCTGTTTTTATTCTTCCTTTACCCTTTTTCTGTCTTTGCTTCCGGGAAGTCAATTTCTTTCTTTCTTTCCTTGCTTGTTCGTTTGGCTTTTCTCTTTTCGTCTGTTTTTTTTTTCTCTCTTTCCTTTTCTTTCTTATTTCTACTTTCTTTCTTGCTGAATCATGGCAGCACGTTTAAACCTTCATTGCTTTGAAACCTAATGCCATGGCAGACCTTAGACTAGAGTTAGGTTTCAGGGCCAGAAATATGCACGCTGAGAAATGAGAAACAAGACGCTAATGCGGGACGTTTCCTCCCTTTTTCTTTCTTTACCTCAGACGGGACGTGCATTAAATGTCCACCTGTAAATGGCTCCGGTGGGGCATTACTGATTCCACAAATAAGCTCCGCTACCCCATTTGGTTTGATCCTCATTCCAGCTTTTCTTCAGTTCCCTTCCTTGGCGGTTTCCATTCAGGTGTTTGGATGCGGTCCAGAAAGAGGTCCAGGGAAAAAAAAAAAGGAAAAGGAACGACGATATTGAGGGAGATGGACTAGCAATGAGGAGACAGAGGCTTTCTCATCTTCCGTCTCTCTTCTCTGGTGAGAGCTATTGATTGACAAAGCCTGGTGTTTTATTGAAGAGAGGGAAGGCTTGCTTTAGCATTTCATAGCCAGATTCTGAGAGCGGCAGGAACCTTCCATGTTTTTCAACTAGCAGCCACGTCTTCCCTTCTCTTTCTCCATTTAAACCCTGCTTTCCAGCCTGAGGTGCCTTCGAATGTTTTCCGTCCAATAATTCCTCCTCCTCCTGCTCACCCCTTGTGTTGGTCTCACCTCGTAATTTGTCCGATCTACTCCTGCTTTTCATTTCATACCAATTCTCCATCTGGCCTGTATCCTCGACGGCTCGCCCTAATCATCTGCCTCATGCCTACTCATATCCAACGAAAGGATTTGCTTATCTCACAAACCAAGCCGCACATGGCGAGGGAGCCAGAGCGAGCGGGGAGATCCACTGGAATCAGATGTAGGCTGAGATCCTGAGAGCTTCCTCCCTCTTAGAGTAATGTGGAACCCCCCTTGGGCATGGTGGGAATCGGAGCCCACCCACTCCTGAGCATCGTCAGAACTTCGGTGCTTATGAAGAATAGTTAAAGTGCATTCATGTGTGACAATTATTATTATTATTATTTATGGTCTGGTTTGGAATCGATTGAGTTGAGGGAAAGGAAACCATTAAGGTAAGGAAAGGGTCTTTGACGTTTGGGACGAGAAGGTTTGGATTCAGAGTGGATTATTTATTTATTATATATAATGAAGTGGAAGTTTGAGTTCAGTTTGAGTTTGAATGGTGCTTGGGATAAAGTTTAAAGTTTTAAATTAAGAAAGTATTGTTGTCTGGGGGTTGAGGAACAAATCCGTGGGCTGGTGTTTGGGAGGTTAATGTTGTATTGCATTGATTTTTGGTCGTTTGGGTAAAAAGAATTGGTTTTTTCGGCGGGGGTTAAGGGGAGGTTTTTTTTTAATGGGTTTTGGTTGGAGTTTTGGTGACGGGAACGGCCTTTTGGGGGGATTGGTTTAAGGTGTTCGGTTTATAGGTTTTTGTTGGGGGGTAGATGATGGTGCTTTGAGTAGAGTTTGGTATTTGGGTGATATTTTTAAGGACGTTTATGGTTAGGCTAAAGGTCTCGATTGTTGGGGCTTTGGTGGGGGCTTTTGTTACGAGGTTACAGTTTGGCGTGTGTATTAAGAAAGAGTTGATATTTAGGTAGGTTGGGTTAGCGTTGGTATTTAGGGGATTATTTTAGACGTCGTGGTAGGTTTGGCAAACAGTATTAGTAATTGGGGTCGGGATGAAGGCGACGTTGTATTTTTTGGGGCTTTTAAGTCTGAATCCTGTCTGTTGCGGGTTTATGAATGAACCAGAGAAGGACCCACTCTACCAATCGTTTAAAATCAGCACACGTTTTCAGGCCCAGGCTCTTGTTTGACCTTTTGCAGTAATAAAGGTCCAGGAGTGAAAGCTGAGCCTGTGTAATCCGAATAAAGTTTTGTCAGCGATCTGGCTCGCCGGAATATGACCAGCTGATGCTACGTTGGTAGCCGAAGGCCTGCGAACCAGACGTTTCCGTGTTTGCGTTTGTGTTGCGAAGGATTTGATCTCGCCGTCATAGGGCTAATTTTGTGTGACAACAAACTCGCGTCCTTGCCGCGCTCAGCAGCGTTGGCGCGGCGCTATGTGGGCTAATTAGTTCTGCAGAAGTGTGTGTGAGCCCGAGCGCTCCGGTGAAAATCCATTCTGCAGTAAATCCATGAGCCGGAGCGATTCGGGGAATGAATGTGACCGTGGGCTATTTTTGGGATGGAATCGATACATGGATTTCTTTTGGCACACTTTAATACGAGGCGCCGGCAGTCAGCCGCTTTGATTGAGTCGGCTTTTGACAAGCAGGCACCGTCGAGCTCTCCAACCCCGTCCGGTTTGATAGACGATTTACTTATCGACGTATCAAAAGGTATAAAAGGTATAAAACATCGTCCCGGTCAGCGCTACGCACTTCCAGAGCGCTGATCATCTTTTATTTATGAGCTCGCTTGCTGATTTTGGGGAAGAAGCAGACCCGTCTCGGTGCAACACTGCTGCAGGATTGCACGGCTGAATGATGTACAGTCGAGCCTTTGTGCAGCGACGGTTTATTTTTATTTCATGATGGCGCAATGTGTCACCGCCGGCAGAGCCTGCATTCCCACCGGAGCCAATTTAGTTCGCCCTGACTATCATCAGCACCAGCACACACCGTCCCGACGCTCTACTCCCAAACAGAGCGCCCCCCCCCCTCCCCCTGCTCATTTAAACCGGTGCAAGAGGGTCCGTTCAGGACTTTAGGACCTGCTGCAGATCTCCGGATTTCATCCGCAGTCTCGTACCCGTTTGGACCCTAGAACGCCAATTTGTTCGATTTGGGATTCAGTGGGACAGGAGCCTGGGGCAAAACAAAAAAAAACACTGTAGAGAGAAATAAAGAAAGCAGGAATGAGGAGAAAGCTTCTGTAAGAAATACAGGGAGTGCAGGGAGGAAAATCCCACTTTTAGGGATGAAATGTACGGCAGTAACGGTTACTTAGTGTTACTGCGTTCCCTTCTTTTACTCATTTCTTTAACAAGTAGCGTTTTTTTTTTTTTTAATATTGTTTTTTTTTTACCAGCTGCACAGAGGTGGGCTGCTAACAGGACCAAAGGATGAGAGCTCATTCTTTAAAAGCTAAACTTCTTTGTTTAAAAACTAAACTTCTTTGTTTAAAAACTAAACTTCTTTGTTTAAAAACTAAACTTCTTTGTTTAAAAGCTAAACTTCTTTGTTTAAGAACTGAACTTCTTGTTTTAAAGCTAAACTTCTTTGTTTAAAAACTAAACTTCTTTGTTTAAAAGCTAAACTTCTTTGCTTAAAAGCTAAACTTCTTTGTTTAAGAACTGAACTTCTTGTTTTAAAGCTAAACTTCTTTGTTTAAGAACTGAACGTCTTATTTAAAAACTAAACTTCTTTGTTTAAAAACTAAACTTCTTGTTTAAAAGCTAAACTTCTTGTTTAAAAGCTAAACTTCTTTGTTTACAAGCTGAACTTCTTTGTTTAAAAGACTTGTAGTACGAGGACTGAACTTTTTGGGTGTTCATTTCGCATTTTGTTTGTTTTTTTTAGAAGAAAAAAACCATGAATTGTCAGATGAGGTAAAATCTGAGTTGGCGGAGCAGATCGTGGAAAACAAACTGGTTAGCTCGCGCTCATCTGTCTTAGCGGCGCGTTTATTCACGCCGTTAGCCGCTAGCGAGCGCCTGTCTGCTCTGATTTACACCTCATCAGCCAAAGGATTATGGGAAATTTGTCTGTAGGGGCGGGGCTAGCAGACCTGCTTTGGAAGGCTTTTTTGTTCTTTCTTCCTTTTGCGCTTTCTTTCGTTCGTTATTTCCTCTGTCCTTGCTTTTTCATTCTTTCTTTTTGTGTTTCACACATCTCTCCTTCATTCTTTTCTTTCTTTCCTTCTGTTCTTTTAGTTTCGAATCTCTGTTACCACAGATTGATAAAATGGCTGTTTAGCATAAATGTTTAGGAATGCTAAGTAGAAATCTAGCGTTCGTTTGATTCGTTTAGATGTTTGAATATGTTGTTCTTCTTTTAAAATAAAGACTTTTGGTGTTTGTCTTATCTGTAGTTTAGAGAATAAGAGAAGCTAAACTTAAAGGTCCGAAGAGTAACGGCGACCCTTTTCTGTTTCTGTTTTCTCTCTCGGCTGCTGTCTGACGCTGCTGCATCTTCTCCGGCGTCTGATGCAACTGCAGGTAAGAAAATGCGCTAGTTTATTCAAATGCCAGGCTGCCGTGTTTGTTTGTTGCTTCCCCATCATGTGTGTATAATTGGCCCCGACGTCCTCTTTAGCGCCTGGACGTTTTAGTTTTATTTTGAAATATGCTAATTGAGATCTTTTCATGCTCAGGGAAACGTATATCGTTTCATACGAGGGTTATCTGGTGATTAGGCGATATTTGCAATCTTGTGCAAACGTTTTGCCATGTTTATTAGCAAATATCTGCACATTTGAATGAATATATATTATAAAACGATGAACTATGATGTAAACTGTCTGGTCACAAACAAATACCTGGCAACCTTACAGCGGTACCGATTTAGAATTTCTGATTCAGTAGGTAAATGATTCATGATTTCAAGTTTCTCTCTGGTGAGCAAACGTATACATGGCAACCTCACATTATATAGCGTTTTTCACGCAGTCAAAAATTAGACATCTGGCAACTCAAGTGAAATGGAAGCTGTGTTGTGTACCTAACACAACTATGATTCTGATTCTCTAATCCCTTGACCTGGCAACCTTACAGTAGTATGGTCGATTCACTAGGTAAATGATTCTCCGAAAAACCTTATACATGGCAACCTCGCCATCATATATAGCTTTCCTGGTACTTGCACACGTCTGTGATTCCGATTCACTGATTCTTTTATTCTAAATGCCTGCCAGAAATGATACCTGGCAACCTCACAGTAGTACTGATTCACTAGATTTATGAGTTTAGCTTAAAAGAGGACTCATCAAAAACCTGGCAACCTGAGGATAAATGAAAGTGTTTCCCAGTCTGATTCACTGATTCAGTGACTCCATGGGTCTAAATGTTGGGGTCAAAAACAAGTTACCTGGCAACCTTAGAGTAGTACTAGCCACTGATGGGCTTAAAACTGGACTTTGTGGTCTGAAAAGTGTTACATGGCAACCTCACATTATGTATCGTTCAAAAACTCGACAACTGGCAACCCGAGTGTAATGAAAGCACTTCACGGTACTGATTCACTAGGGAAACGGTTCACGATGTGAGCTCGAGAACCTTATACATGGCAACCGTACGTTGGTTTTTCATTACTTAACGTAGCTCTGGTCTGATTCGCTGACTCCATGACTTCTAACTGTCTGGGCTAAAACCACTTACCTGGCAACCTTAGAGAAGTACTAACCTCTGATTCTGATTACTGATCCACTATACATGGCAACCCGAGGGTAAGATGAAAGTGTTTCCCAGTACTGAACACAGATGTGATTCTGATTCACTGACTCACTAATTATCTGACTCCATGATTCGAAGTGTCTGGTCAGAAAACACTAATCTGGCAACCTTACAGTAGTGCTAACCTCTGATTACTGTTTCAGTGGGTGCTCAAAACTATATAGTGTGGTCAAAACCTAGACACCTGGCAACCCGAGGGTAATTAAAGCACCCAGTGATTTTGATTCAGTTTCTTTGATTCTTTAAAAAAAATGCGAGTTTGACTCCGCAGCTGTGTTTGATGTTATTATGTGCCAGCGCAGCTGCTTTTACGACGCATTTCTCTTCGACTGCAGAATCAGAAATATGTGTGTGTGTGTGTGTGTGTGTGTGTGTGTGTGCATGCACACCCGTAGCGAGAGCCTGTTCGTTTCAGATAAGGCCAGGCTTAAGTGAGGCATGAAAAGTTATGCGTTGAAGGAGCGCCGGCGTATCCCCCTTTCGCCTGAGGAGAAAAAACCTTAAGTAGCCCTATTTGTCAACATCACAGGTGTGAAGCGAGCCGCTGGCGCCCGGGACCTGAGCGAGCGGGCCAGCCGGTCTTACCTGGTGTGTGTTTTTAAGCAACGGGTGCCTTCAGGCAAGCTCCGTACGGCCGATCTGACGGACGAGCCTCTGGCCGTCTCCAGACCTACAGATCTTCCCCAGCGAGTGCAGCACGTCTGCTCTTAAACTCCCACCTCTACACGTGGATTCACAGCGTTGGAGCTGAAGGACGGATTATTCTTTATTCTTTATTTTGAACTTTCTTTGACCAGGCGATCGTTAAACGTTAAACTGCGTTCACCTGTTAAATCGGGATATTATGAGGCACGAAACCTGGTATGAGCAAAAGTTTGTGCACCCGTCCTATCATCTCTTTTTGGGTTCTACTGGATTTTTTAGTACATGGAGCATCACACCGCTTCTTATTATTTTTTTTTTCTTACACTAATCCCTCAAAGCTGCCAAATCCAGAACGAAACAGGGCGTGGCCATTTCCTGCTCTCGATGCAGAGTAGGAGAAGGAGGGCGGGACCAAACTGCCGTCTAAAAAGAAGTGCTCGATTTTTTGGTTTGTTTTGTTTGTTTGTTTTTGTACATCCGCCTGTTCAGGCGTAATTAATTCCATAACTCCTGAGTCCAGCAGAGCTCGCGTTGCACGTTTTAAAACGCGGGTCCGACCCCCCGGGCGATGCTACAGGAGCTCCAGCTGAGAGCTTTTTAATTAAGTTGCTGCTACCTGATTTAATAAGACTCGATCCTGCAGCACAATAAACCCTGACGGAGGCGCTCGCGCTCATAAAACACGGCTGAGTCGAGAAATTCGGGAGCCAGGCCGAGCAAATCCAAAACGAAAGGCTGGAATGGAGTCCAGGACGAATTGGTGCACGACTCGGATCTATTCAGGCACCTGCAAGGAGTGTAAGTCACGGCTAAAAAAGCGAAACGGCTGCTCAGCAGGTATTCGGAGCGCCCCCACACACACACACACACACACACACACACACACATCACAGCACCTGATTGCAGCGGTGGATCACGAACAAAAACACCTAATTAGCTCTATTAAAATTAGACGTTCATGAATCAAGCCACTCGAGAAAGTGCTGACATGCTGCTGCTGCTGCTGCTGCTTCTGGTGTTGCCTGACCCACTTTTATTCCACTCACTATTCCCAAGATGCTGAAATCAGGTCAGCATTAAAAGTGCGTTTCAGAACAGCAGGCGTACGAAGTGAAAAAGTCGCACTGAAATAGCCGGGGATTTTGCAAACTTATCAGAACAGGAGGCTTTTAGGAAACAAAGATGGGTAAGCTATTGAAAAAGGTATGGCTTGGTTTTTTGTAAAAATGCACGTGCCCTACATAAATAAAACGCACCAATTTAGGAGGAGGGCTGGAAAGCTGTAGGACAGACGGAAAACAAAAGAATGAAGCTTAATAAATAAATAAGGGTTGGTAAATAAATGACTGACTGAGCCCGTGAAGGGGATGTTGTTCTATCGGGGATGTTTATTAGACAGAGATATAAAAAAAATCGATGTGTAAATTAATAAAAACATGAGCGTGAGAGCCAGGCGAACACTGATGGAATGTGAAGCTGGATTTTCTGGTCCAGAATAAAATAAGTAAATACAATTGGGTGGGGGGGGGGTGTAGGAGACGCCAAAAACAAAAGCAAAGGTCTTGCGTGTGATCCTGTTACATAAATAAGTGGAGCGGGAATGTTACGCCGGCTTTGCTGGGCTATGGGAAAAAAACACCGGGATCCAAAATAAATGAAAGAATGAAAGGAAGACGTGACGTGGTTTTAAAAAAAATACTACATTAAGAATGTGATCGTGGTTTAGCTAGGGTGCTGCGGTTAAAAATAAATTAATAAATAAACGCAGATAGGCTGAGCTAGGAAAAGAAAAGAAATAAGGGGGAAAAAGGCAGGAAGGAAAGGAAAGAAGGAAAGAAATAAAAAAAGGAAATAAAGAAATAAGGGAGGAAATTGCAAAGGAAATAAAGTGGGAGGAAGAAAAGAAAGAAAGAAAGAAAGAAAGGAAGGGAAAATGGAGGAGGGAAGGAAAGAAAGAAAGAAGGGGAAAAGAGGGGTGAAGAAATAAAGAAGGGAGGAAATTAAGAAGGAAAAAAGAAAGAAATAAATAAGGGAAACATAAAGAAAGAAAGAAAGTGCTGAAATGAAGAAGAAAGAAAGAATGGAAAAAAGAGGGGAGAAAATAAAGAAAGAGGGGGGAAAAAGAAAGTGGGAAAGAAAACAAAAGAAGGGAAAAAAAGAAGGAAAGAAAGAAATATAACCGTAAAAAATCCCCACAAACAGTGGGTGGAGTTATGCAGACGCCGGGCGTGGCTATTCTAATGAGCTGATTCGGGAACTGAGCCAAATCTGAACGGCGCCTTGTTTTCAGACGTAGAAACCCCCCCAAAGAAAGGGCTGGGCGTGTGATGTCAGAGTATGTGATTTGGTAGGTTCTTCACCACACAAAGGGCGACCCAAGCTTTTTATTTATTTTTTTTTTCCCGTGAGCGAGTTTTATATAAACATAAACACGCTGCCGTCAAGTGGCTTTGGAACTTTTTTCTTATTAGTTTTGGTGAGGGGTGAATGGGTTCCTCCTGATGGAAAAGCGTTTTTTATTTAAGAAGCTGTGCTTCCCCTGATCAATTCCCTTCCTCCCTGTTAGTGGAAATGCCACGATGGAGAGCCTATTTCACAGGCCGCTAGCTACGACGGGGGCTAATGGCCGAGCTTAGACGTTTACTCGCTCTTAATTAAGCGCTCCACAAATGTTTCCGACCTCAGACGCTCAAACACACACATGCACACACCCGGGAAAAAAAAGGGGGGGGGGGGATGCAGAGCAGCCATGCTTGAGCTCCGTCTGGCGAGATGCATTAGCGGTGCTCGAAGTTGGCCCGAATTTCCCTCGGCATACATTTGTAAATGTAAATGTGTTTATCACGTGGCATCATCTTTTTTCTGGTTCACGTATACAGGCTATTACTTTGAGATATGCTCTACTAATCAGATTAATTTCTCCCTTCCTCAGGGGTCCTGAGCCGACGCTGACGGGAAAAAAAAAAAAAGAAACGCCTTTAAATCTGCGGCCCAAATCTCTGAGTCAGCTAAAAAAAACCGATTAGGAACATTCGCCCAAACGCAGACGATTACCTTTTTCTTATTTATCGTAGTTTAAAAACAAGGGATAACCCTGTAGCTGTGTGTGTGTGTGTGTGTGTGTGTGTGTGTTTGGAGGGGGGAGGGGGGAGGGGGGATGGGGGGGGTTGAATTTCAGGCACGACAGCGAAATGTGAAATTATTTTTTCAACTTTTTCAGATTCACTCTTCAGTTTTAAAAGAATTGGGGTTCGGGTTCACAAAATCTTTGTTATGTTATATATATATATATATAAAAAAAAAAAAAAAAGAAAGAAATTCCCCCACCTCCACACCCCCCCGACAAAAAAAAAAGATCTTCAGAAAGGGTTACGGATTTTCTATTTCTTTCTATATTTCGATTCATCTGTTTCGTTGTTCACGCCGTCCGCTCGGAGGGGAAAAAACATCAAAGCGGTGGATGCGACGGAAAATACGACCGTAAAAGCGTAGTTCGGAGTTTGCAAGCAAGACATGAAAACAAATAAGGAGAAGATAAAGAAAAGCAGAGTTGTGATGCTGTTGAACAGAGGTGCAGCGATATTGTGGGCTGACCTCCTGATCTCCAGAATTCACGGGGATTTGAGGGAGGAGAACTCACAATAAAAACATGGCTTTATGGAGCAGGCTAAGGTCCGCTGAGCACCGTGCTCCTGTATTTCGGAAGAACTGCCTAGACCTCAGCGTCTGTGTGTAGCGGGGTTTTGGATGGTCGAGGTTAGATACACTATCATCTCAGCCGTGGTGCAGCCACAGTTCCATGGATACCTGCTCGAAATCGCCATTTTATAAACGGTAATTTATGCCTTGTGGAACGTCCACGTCCTTCCAAACCCATAACACTCACCCCTGGTCAAACTTAATGACCGCATTTCACCCTCTCCCGGCCTGCAGTCAAACCCGGAACGGGCCACGACGAGCCAGGGTTACCGACCCGGACGCACACGTACACAGAGGCAGAAGCTCCGGCGGGTGCAGGTGTCTATCACCTCGTTAATTCCGCCCAGAAAGGAGCCGCTACGCCTACTTATCCAGGGTTGGATGCATTTATTTGCGCTGTTTCCCCATCTGGATCCGCTCGTTTGAAGCCTGTAATGAAGTCTAGATCCACCTGTTTTATGGGAACAGGTGCGTTCGTAAATCAGGGGTTTATTCGCTGACGCGCAGCGCACAAGTGCCGGGTCCTGGGAGCGCGCATCCGAGTCTTTTTTTCCGGGCTTCTCCTCGTGACCACAACTGCACTTTTGGGCGCTGTATAGTTTTATTTCACGCCAGTAAGACGTAAAGGAAATGGAATTCCAGATGGGAACCTCTCAAATAAACCTGCCTCTTCAGGCGTTTACCCTTTTAAAGGCGGTCCCACCTCAGGACCAAAGGGTATCAGGTTATGAGGTGAGAGGTGGAATTGATATGCGCTGCCGGTTGGTATATCACGATCGTCATTCGTCCCCCCGCCTTACTCACCCAAACGGGACATTCTGCCGTCCAGCTCTCCCAGGTTTTCTTTAGTACGTCAGCAGCCGAAGTCACCCGGTCAAATCAAGTCCTGCCAACAGAAAGAAGGAGAGACGGTCACTTAGCGTGCAGTCGAATTGCTCAGTAACTCCGCTGCTCTAGTGCTTAACGCTAGAGACGACCTGCCCCGGTTATATCTGTCCCGATGAATCAAATGGCTCCAGCCAGCTGGACAAGATGGGATATGGATAGTAAGCTTACAAAGAGTTCTACTCACGATCTAAAGCAGGGCTAAGGAAGTTAGTCACTCCAACTGAAGCAACCTCCGTGTTTATACTAGATCCGACACTGGGTTTTATTACAGATTATAAACGTGTTATATACACTAGGCTAAGCCTGTCTAAGAAAGACCCGAGAACACCCACTGAAACAATAACGTTTTAATTACATGTTTTTGTTTACCATCAAAACACATGCTTTTTTTCCCTCCCTTGTATTCATTTGTGTTACACTCCTTTACTCCTTTTATCTTTACGATAAGAAAATCTTTAGTTAGTAGTTCTTTGACTCAATATCCAATTTACCAGGTGGTCCTTGAGGCATTTATTCAGGCTGGCCTTTTAGAAAAGAGATAATATTCAATGGAGGACCCTTTAGTCACAATAAAAACATACCCTGAGAGAATGTCCGTGGGTTTTTTTTTTTTCCTTGCTCGGGGACCTTTTGTATCGGTCCAATTCAATACAGGCTACAGCCGACTGGGTCGCCCGTTCAGTCTGGGGGACGCCGACCGGGCATCGCAGACTCTAAAGCAGCCGACGTGCAGTAGGTGATGTTAGCTAAGAAGGTCATTTATTATGAGAGAACGCTAGGCTCTTTATTTAAGCAAACGTTTCGCTCCGCAAAATACACCGCGGAATCGATCGGCCTGGTGATCGCCCAGGCTCCGTTTGGGGATTTCTGAGATTCGTCCAAAATGTGGGTAGAGGGAAACCTTATAAATCTTGAGTTACAGAACAGTAGAGTTGATCATAAGAGCTTATTGATCAGCTTATCGATCCATTCATTGGGAGAGCTGTATAAACTGTGTGTATATATAGATCAGGGCTCGCTTACCTCAGCAACCCTTTAGTGCAAGATCCGATTTAAAGGTTTGTGAAAAAGGTTCATTCAGCATCGCGATACAGAAAAGAGACGGCCATTTTGCAAAACTTCTGCCGCTTCCAGGGACGTTTGTTGCGAATTTGAGGTACGAAAACAACGCTAAGCCTAACTCACTTATTATCCGGTCGATATTTGACGCACTAGCCGGGTGTTGTGGTGTTAAAAACGTGATGTGGAAATGTTCCAAACCATTCGAAAGCCAGCTCTTCGGCGCGAGGTTTAATTTTCTGCTCTGCCAGTCTTAGAGCCTAATTGGGAATCCGAGTTCCAAACGGAAGCGACCTGTAATGGATTATGTAATGTCCTGAAAGAAGAGGAATGTAGATACCACGACTTTCTGCCCTCCGGCGTCCCACGGGTACCCGCTTGGGATCAAAGCGGCTACCCTGCGGTTGCCAATTAGGTTTTTTTCCCGTGACTCGCTCGCCGTGTCCAGGCTCCACTGTAGGTCTACACTGATACCGTTTCTCGTTCCAACATTAATGCAGAGTCGACCTGTACAGTTATGAAACGTCCTAATTGTGTCCGACCGGTCGTCCCGTGGGACCCAGAGCACATCCCAGAGTCTCCGAACGCAGAAACATTTTGATTGGCTACCGATTTGGCGTGTGACGTTTTACAATGGACCGCTTTCTGGGATCTATCGCCACCCCGTCCGGCCCGAGCTGAGACCGAGGTCAGCGAGCCCAGATTAATGGATTCTGATCAACCTCAGATTACCCCAAGCTCGGGGAATTACCTCTGCTTTCACCTTGACCCCATGGCGCCCCTACTTCTAGCCGTAACCAAGCGGAAAAGATGCAAATGCTTTCGAACGAGGCACCATCTGCTTCTCAGTTGCACTTTTCTGCCCAAGTTTGCCCACACGCTAACTGGAATTAATTCGTACCTCAGAAAGCAGCGCCGAAAAGAGCTACAGCTGGTCTGGGAACACTTTCTGATTTCCTGGCCACTGCACAGCTGCGGCCGACGATATACGTCCGTAGGTAGCCCGGTGCCTCTGCAGCTCTGTGCCGCCGTTTTCAAAATGCCCACCCTTCGCCCGACGCGCCGTCCCTCCGTCCGTCGGTAATGCGTTCGGAGCTTATGAGCAAAGGCAGCCAGGGACGTTATGGCACACGCCAACCCCTCCATCAACCCACGACGACCCTAAACATCCCTTAATGACCTGGTTCCTGCCCCGGCTGCTTGACATCGGTCTGGTGAATACATTACGTTCCCATTTGCCCTCCGATTCCATTATGCAGCTGTCTCCATCTTTCTAACCTCATTTAGCTTTGGGCGATTTCATTAAGTCTCCCAACATTGTCAGGCTGTGCGGCGCAGATCTTCCGCCACGGAATGTGTTTGCTTTAAAATGCCAGAAAGGTCCACCTGAGGTAACGTGATATTCAGATGGGATGGGAAGCCATCGCCTGCCAGTGCGAGTTTCTTTAGGAGGATATTACCGGGCATCTAAAGCGATAAGAGACAAAACGTTACCCTTGAGTCATCGGAGGATGTGAATCCTCCAGGTTTTCCACGACCATTCTGTTTCAACGTTTCGCATTTAATAAACAAATTGTTCGTTTTCTCAAGTACATGCTTGTGTTTCGATCCCAGGGTTGCCAGGTCCCGCCGGGAAAATAGCACGGTCCATGGAAAAAGAGCCCGAAACATGCCAAGCAACCCGGCAAGCGTCTTGGTCAGGCATGCGGCATGGCACAGTACATACTGCTCCAACTAACTCTGCCTAAAAGGGGTATGTCGTGTGCAGTATGTGGCCAAAATGAAAATCTCCGGTGCCCTAAAGACTCCCAGACTGCTTGAAGGAGACGGGGCAGATCTTAGGCGTGATTACAGCTTCGTTCATGGAGTGCAAAACAGCGCAAGATCCGTGTTTGCTTCAAAGAAACTACATCCGTTGGTCACTGAGCAACGGTTCCGTTCCAGCGAATACCAAGCGGTTCCAGAACCACCCGGGTCATCCACCGTGACGTGACGTACCCGTCCCGGATTCTGCCTCGTTCAGTTAGCGTGGGTTTTGCTTCAATTGCACGTAACATCCTTGAATCGACCCCGGCTCCTCCGGCATCTCCATGTCAATATTTTCGAGCTTGTTACAGTCAATAGTCTCAAAGAAAAGGAGTTGCTCCATGAACTATTGAACGCTGCCCCAAAACAAACGATCACCGCAGAAAGAATTACTGTCCAGGGAGCGCCGTGCTCATGCCAGCATAATAGATTTCTTAGGGTTTTCATCCCGGCCGGTCAGCTCTTTAGGCGGTCTGGATTCTGCCTGACCTTTTAATAGCCGTCGTGTTTGCCAAAGGTATGAAAAATAAATGAAAAACCCAAATCCGTCCTGCGAATTGAGAGAAATTGTTTTAAGAGCTTTGTAATTAGCAGTTGGCCGCCAGTCGGATCTGCAGTCTGGCCTTCGGTGAAGGACGGAGTGCTACATCATCCCTGACGTTTATGTTTTAATAGGCACTGCCGCACCAACCCTGGATTAAATCAGATGATGGCCTACGTTCTGATTTCACTACGATCTGCACGTCAGCCGTGTCCGTTCCGAATTAGAGCCTGCCCTGCGTCTGCCATCGATAGGAGCCGACATTGAACCGGCCTCACATGCAGAACGTGGCTTTATCTTTTTTTTTTTTTTTACAGACTTGCTGGCCTGTGGAGACGCTCCTGATAAAGCCGGGCCGTAGAACATGCAGCTGATTGTTTTTTCAAACTTTCAGACCTCTAAATGTTGCTGATAAATGTTTTTATGGCTTCAGGGGAGCTCTAGGAGCTTTCCGTCACAAGGCACAGCAGGGAACGTGAATTTCGGGCCAATATCGCCCCTTTCCCCTTGCTCTCCGTCTCTGCCTTTTCACAGTTCCTCCAGCCGTACAGCTGCCAACAGGCGGAGAAAATTGAGGCGTTTTTGAAGGACTGCCCTGGTCGCTGACGCTTGACGTTGCGCTTTTCTGTCTTTCGACATGCATTTTTGATGTTCTAGGAGCAGCACTGGAAATTTTGTGGTGCAGTGGACTTCTGTTGGTTCTGCTTCCAGCTGTTAAGCAGCAGAAAGTCCATCGTTGAGGTTTTATCTTCTCTGAGGTACAACAGAATTCAAATAACACACTTACTGGCGGGAAAAATCTGCGTTCAATGAAAAACATCGGAGAAGAGAAAAGAAAAAAAAGCTGTCATTTATGCCATGAATGGTTTGGTCTTCCAGGGAAAAATGCTTGTTTTATTTAGTTTCTGTGTTGCTGTTTTTTTTAAACCCGCGGCATCTGCGAGCATCATGTATGGCAAAAGGCCATCGGTGTCAGTCAGTGTGTATGAGTAGGTGTTGCGTGAGCGTGTGTGATGTCAGTGTAAGCCTATCTGTACGTGTTATGTGTGTGTAATGTCAGTGTGTGCGTTGCAGAGCACTCAGCACTGTCTGGGAATTCGTTTTTGGGGATTCCGCCTACTTTTGGTCGCACGTTTCACAAGTTGAAAGGCGAGCGATGCCTTGGTGAAACTGGCGTTTGGAGAGGGCTACTGTTCGAAACCAAAATGCAGTGGGAAAACATCTGGAGCAAAGGGGAATATAGCGGATGTGAACACGGATATCTGATCGAACGCTAACGTGAGGGGATTTTCACGCACAGCGCCATCTCTTGGCGTTACAGAAAATTGCAACTCTCCGGTGATGGCAGTCCTCGGGGCGAACATGCCTTGTTGATGCCTAGATAGAGAGGTATCAGGAACTCAGGTTACCGCTCGTTAGAACCGAGTGATGCACAAGATCATTTCTGGGCAAACACGTCCAACCTTGCAGCAGACAGGCTACAGCAGCAGCAGCCAAGAGCGGGCCAAGCGCAGGTCAATGGACAAAAGTTGCCTGGTCTGATGATTCCTGGTTTCTGCTGGATGGTCAGGCCAGAGTTCAGGCTCCTGCTTCTGCTCGAGGGGTGGTGTGTGTGTGGGGGGGGGGTCATTTTCGGCACACTGCGAACCCCTTAATGCCAGCTGAGCATCGTTTAAACCCCACAGCCTACCCGAAGGCCACGGCGTATCTTCCTTTTGGGTATGATTGGAAAAAAGGGGTGTGTAGTTTTTGTGCCACCGTTGCTTTGTTGAAGTTTCCAGTGAAATGTTTCAATGTCAGATCTTTCTCTCTTTCTCCGTTGCATAAATATTTAAACTGGAATGGCCTGGCTGTGCTAGCTTAGTCACAGCTATGCTAATCCGCAATGATTTCCCACTTGTGTCGCTCTGGCTGTGTTTATGTTTGTGGTTTCCTTCATGCTGACCAGCTTGTTTGACTTTGAACGTTTCACTGGCGTCCGACGCCAATATTGGGCGTCACGTTCCTGGGGTTATGATGGAGCCCCGTTTGGACCGTAGGAGATCATTTTGGGAGTGTAAATATGACGGACGTGTAACAACGGGTACATAAACTAGACCTTAAACCTGAAGGATTTTTGTGGTTTTGCTTCCGTCCTGGCGGCTCGAAACGACCTGAGTCTGCAGTAAAGGTGCTGACGGTTCCACGAGGAGAGAAGAGGGTTTAAGGCCGACAGATGTTCCCCTGTTCCAGCTGTTTTACGCAGTCACTATATGACAAATTCAGCGGCAGCTGGCAGCTATGTTTATGATTATAGAGTTTCTGAGGATACCTAGTCCATACAGAGCAGCGATAAAGCTTTAGAAAATAACCACGGCGTTTACTGAAGGAGCTGAAAGAGAAGGTATGATCAAATAAATCTCCAAATAGTTCCGTTTAGCATGCAGGGAAGGAAAGCCGAGAAGGAGGCTGAGAAAATTAAGTGACCATACTTTTAAAAAGGGGTTAAAACAGAAGACGAAAAAAAAGAGGAAATAGAGGAATAGAAAAGGCCCGGGAAAAGGGAAAGAAAAGCATTGAGATCAAAGCAAATGAAAAAAAAAACAGTAAGAAAGAAAATAAGAAAACACAGAAAGATTGGAAAAGGAAGAAAAGAAGGAGATAAGAAAGAAAGAATCATATATTTTTTTTAAAAATAAATTATGATTAGGTAATAAATCAGGAACGCGTTTTTCCTTCCCGCGTTGTTTGTTGCATTTATTGATAATCGTTCTTGAGTTTCCCTGCCCTGCTAGCATGTTTTGACCAGCGTGGACGAGACGTGGGCGTGCATTAAACCGCTCTTCTGGCTAGATTTGATGTGGCTAATAGAGAAGTTATCTAGTTAGCGCTGTGTCATTTCGGAAAGTCGGAATTGCTTGTCCCGGGGTTTCGCTGTTTATTAGTCACATTTGCATCTAAATGTGATTTCAGTCATGAGATGAATGAACGTTTCGAGGGGAAAAAAGCAAGCGCTTAAACCAGTTTTAAAAATAAAATCGCAATAATAACGGCATAAAAAACCTCGCCCGGGGGTTTATAGCCCGGCACCCGTGGATAGGATGGAGATCTACGGAGTGCGTCGTTTAGGGGGGGGCTGCTATGCCCCTTCTGCGCCCGCGGACATTCCTAGATTGTTCTGGAAATAGATGTGTGACGATCTTCTGTCGTGTGTTTTTGTTTTTCTTTTCACGGCTTCTCATTCACTTTTATTAGCGTTGCTGCCGTGTTGTCGAGAGTTTCTCGCATTATGTTAACGTGAGCTAAGACCTCTCTCTCTCTCTCTCTCTCTCTCTCTCTCGCTCTCTCTTTTTGTTTGTTTACTCCCAGAGGACCAAACCGACGCCAAATCAAAAACATCAGTCACGCGTGAAGCTCGGTTAAATGTCCTAGCATTAGCGCCCGTAGGATTTACAGTGGACATGGCAACACAGCGAAAAAACAAGGAGTGAGCGAATCGTTTCCTTTCTCATTCACCGGGTGTGCGTTTGGATCAGGGAATCGTTCAGTCGCGATTCGGATTTGCTGTCTTTCTCGTTCAGCGAGTCGTTTGACAAGATGGTGTTTGAATCCAGTGAATCAATCGAATGACTCTCTAGTCCTCTTTGGTGACTCGGTTTCATTCCTTTCTCATTCAGCGGATCTGCGTTTTGAATCAGGGAATTGTTTGGCCGTGACTCGTTGGGGAATCACTGAATGATTCGGCCTCGACGCAACAAGGTCGGATTAAGAGAATCGCTCGGTCGTTTGAATCAGTGAATCACTCTAATGATTCGGCTTTATTCCTCTGCAGAGTGTCAGAGTTCGAATGAGTGAATCGGATTAGCTTGGGTTTGAATCAGAGACCCAGTATTGACAAGGCAGCGTTTGAATCAGTGAATCACTCTAATGATTCGGCTTTATTCCTCTGTAGTGTCAGAGTTTGAATTAGTGAATCGCTTGGGTAGGTTTTGTTCCTCTCCCCACGAGTCAGTGTTTGATTCAGTGAATCATTTGTTCATTTTATTATACTCATCAGCGTATTATCTAGTAGATTACTAACTATACATATTGAACAACAGTTAGTTCCAACCTCATATATAAAATAACAAACATATCTAAGTAATGCCATAAGATCTCGACTGCGATGATCTACGGCACTCGCCTTCTGCTCGGTTATTCCGCCGACCTTGAAATAACGCGTGCATGATGTTTGCTTGTGAAAAGTAATTCTTGGTTCATATATTTTTGCGATTCAAATATAAATCTAAGCACATATGAGGTAAAGGAAATCAATAAATGCACTGCAGCTGTAGGGTGTTAGTACCGCGTCCAGCAATTCTCGGTTCATGTCGTACTCCACTTGTGACGTCGTTTGGTCTTTCTCGCTACCGGCTCACGCGCCGAAAGCGTGCCCCATTAGCTATTAATATGCTAATCTCCGAGTAGAACAAAAGAGGAACGGTGCCGTAGTCTTCCAGGAGAGAGCATTTGAAGCTCAGCAAGCAGCGTGATTAAAACAGCGAGACTCAGAGATGGCCCGCGGGAACCTAAAAAAAAAATCTCTTCATGGGTTATTCATAGCACACAGTCTGAGTCTGAGGAAGAAAGAGAGCGCTCGCTCCGGACTGGACTTCCTGTGCGCTTAGCCCTCCTTCTGATGCCGCTTCCCCCGACGGCCTGAGCTCCAGGAGTTAGTCAGAGACGCCGAAAGTTTAAGCAAACGACGCGAGCGTTTCATTAATAACATCAGAGAGAGACCCGCATTTCACTAATGTTTACGCTTTGTTTTTTAAGAGGCATCAGATGTTCCACCGTTCCCATCACCTCGCCCCGTGGCTCAGTACGGATCAAAGACACATCTACCTTCTCGGCACAGGTGGAATTTAAATTCAGGACGTGTCCTCGTTTGAACGGCCCCGCTTTTCCGCCAGCGCTTTTGCTCCTCGTTTTTCACCAGTCGTTTCTAAAGCTCTAGCTTTTGCCCCCGTTATTTGGGGAAACGTGTCATTCCGATTTCCAGTCAGTTTCCATTCAGTGTCCTTCCCAGTTTGAAAGCTCCCTTTTACCCCTGCTACTCTT
This sequence comes from Parotocinclus haroldoi, assembly GCA_034779995.1. NCBI lineage: Eukaryota > Metazoa > Chordata > Actinopteri > Siluriformes > Loricariidae > Parotocinclus > Parotocinclus haroldoi. The sequence continues at coordinate 21,947 of JAUZST010002846.1, forward strand.
TGAAATCCTTGACTTCTATGTAACCCTCCGCCCCTCACAAACGATATACTCTCCATCGCTCTCCATGGAAAAAGCTTTCATTTTGTTCCTGCTGCTTCTCTTTCTTTTTTTTTTTGGGGGGGGGACCTGCTCTCCGTTTTTGTCTCCCCTACCGTTTGAGATGTCCTGTATCAGGGGTGAGACGACGCAAGAAAGTTACGGCCTGCATCGTCCAGTTTCATTACGCCATCTAAAGCCGTTTTGCTTTCGGGAACACCAGAGGGCGCTATCATAGGTCACTCTGGCAGGCGTATCTTCCGTTCTCACTGAGACTTCTCATTTCCTTAACTTTCAGCAGACTAAATATTCATGTTTAGCTTTTTATACAGGAAAAGTAAAAGGTTTTTTTTTCTTTCAGTTGTAATTCTTCAGAAACAAAACAACAAAAAAACGCTTTCTCTCGGGTGTTTAAGACGCGGTGAAGCCATTCTAGACGGCTGTTCTTTTGTTTACAGTTCTGAACGATGCAAAAATGTTTGTTTAACACCCCTGAACGGCAGCGTTTCACATTGTTTGCACTTCATGAATACAAACGAACGTCATTTATTGAACGGAATTAAATCATTGTGAGAAAGTTTTGTTGTGATTTTTACTTCCAGCCCTTTTGAGAGGCTCCTAATTTCTTGTTTTGTTTTTTTTGCTCAGAGGTCCAGTTTACATATTTCCTCCGACATCTCATGATTTGTAGCCGTTGTAACCGTCTGGTTCGGACCTTTTTCCCATCCGGAGTGATAGCCGTTTTAAATTTATTGCCCGTATCGGATTCCGCTGTCTAGTCGTTGCCGCTCGTACAGATTTATGGGGCGTCTGGCGTTCTTTCGCAGGCGCTGGCAGATGTCAGAACCAGGCGGCGCTGAGTTGAGTGACTTGTTATACAGATGGATGGAACGTTAGGGTCTAGCGTTCAGTACGAGGCTGCCGTGTGACGCCCCGCTGTAGGACCCTCAGAGCGGCGCTCGGCGGTTTTAATACCAGGCTGAGACGGGGCTTCATTTGAGATCCACCGCTAAACCCCCCCGGGGAGCCAAACCGTTACCGTTCAACGGCCCAGCTCGTATCGTACTCAGTGCACGAATGTCAGACGCGCCCAGTATTTGGCTCCCTGCGGGCAAAAACACTGTGTATCCATAAACATGAGGTTTTAATGCATTTAAAAAGAATAGAACTGTTTGGAAGGGAATGGAGTTGGCCCTGGGTACGAGGGAAAATCGTTTTGTTTATTTGTTTATGTAGTTTGCTCTAGGATCGTGAACTTTGCGAGCGGTTTAGGGACGTATCGGCGCTACGCGGCGTTCCGCTACGTGTTGCAGAGCTGTTATTTAGAAGCTGATGATGATGTGTCCTAGCTCTGCTTCTGCTAATCGGTCTTTAGCGATGGAGATTGTTGGAGTGAAGAGGCGTTCGTAGCCAACGCCGTTAAGGTGTGGCTCAGCCGCCGATCATCGACAGCTTATCCGAGCTTGATTAAGACTAACCCAGGCTAGATTTGATCGATATAAACGTCTGGCTTTGGTGACTTTACGGGAGGTTCTTCCCTTAGACCCCTTGGCAAAGCCAATATCCACAATTCACCTGGCCTGAATTAGATTACAGACAGGTGGGGTCAGCTGTAGCCAAAGATAACAGGGCCAGCGTAATGTAATGTGTAATACCAAAGCCAGGCTTCGTAGCGCTCCGTCTTTTCCCCCGAAATCGCCAGCACCTTAGGATAATGGTTTTTTTCTTGGGTAATAGCATTTCTAATGGAAGTGCTGCGCTAGTTATTCTGTATGTATCACACGGAGAAGTGTGTTCTACCAACGACGATGGAGTGAGGGATTGAGCGCTCCACATACCGCATGCGATGGAAATGTTTTTTGATACACCTGCATCTGAGTGTCACCAAAGAGATACCGCCCGTCTGCCGACGCGTTCTGAAGTATTTTTGTGCAAGCTAGAGAAGCGTGTTCTCCGCAGGACGGGGGGAGATGCGGCGTGGTTCTCGAGCGCTCGTGCCGTCTCGCCTAGCTTTGCCCCGCTGTGGGGAAAGTCTCCTGCTGAGCAAGATACAGAACGAGGACGAATCGAGAGATCAGGCTGCTAAACCCTTTAGGTCTGAGAGATGTCTGTTAAATGACTCACACGCACAAAACAGCTGCCATATATTTTTAGAGACGTCACATTTGACTTCCTTCCACGCCGTTCCTTCGATCCGTTTGAACGGAAGTAGCACTTTAACGAAGCAGCAGAAATCAGCGCAGGGTTTTTTTTTTAGAGGTCGTGGCACAGATGTGACTCAGACTTGCACTTCCCTGACAGCCTCGGTCGTTCAAATCCAGTCTGTTCGCTCAGAAAATGTTCAGAGCAAGAGTTCTGTTCTGTTGAACGCCGTTTGACGGCCGGTTTTAGGATAAACAGCGAGGAATTAAAAAATAAACGCAATAATATGGATTGATAAGCTTTCATTTATCAAAAGAAAATGATTTATAATTCAGGTTTGTTCCTCAGATCCACTAGTGTAATAAGAGAAGAAAATGAGAGGGATCAGAACCATTAGAACCGGGGTTAGAACCAAACTACAGGATCCTGTTCCGATTCTGTGAATCGTGTACGAGTCGGAGTTTGTAAATCATAGGGCAGCTCGGTCGGGATTAAGACTCAACAGATCCATGGGTGAAGCTCCGATCGGCCGTGGACGGTGTTTAATGGAAGACGGCGAGTTTTAACACCGGCAAACGACGTGAAATAAGGAGCTGCCGATGCTGTATAACTGCCCAGTGACATTTCTGATCCCTGAAATCAGAACCAGCTAGATGCTCAGCCGCTTCACTTTTGTTGACGGGGACTAAAACTGATCCCTGGTGTCGTTTGCTCTTCAGTCGAGCCGTGAAGCTCAAATCTCCTTCAAGCTTAAACCCAATTTAGGAAACTGGGAGTTCCGAGAAAAAGGGTAACGGCGTTTAATCATGTGCATTGCCCCTTATCGTTAGCTTAGGGTGAACGCCTGAGGATTTGGGAACTATTTTACACGTACAGCTTCTCCTAGCGTTCCACATTTATGGGGGCACTTACTTTAGACTTCACTTGGATTATTATCGGCTCCAGACGTGACGTCTTAACGACGTGCCACTTCACTGAGCTTTCTTAAAGGCTGCCCCTGAAGTCTTGCCTTTGTTCGGCCGTGTTCAGTCGTATTTTGGTCCGGTACGTCAGCCCCGAACAAGAAGCAGTGTTTATGAAAGGCTTGCCTCCATAGTGCTGATGTAGATCGTTTGTTCGAGCCGTTCTCCCGTACACACATTTTTCTAAATAATGATGCAATAACAGGCTTGCGAAATCCCTTTCCATCTTGTTAAGCCCTCAATAAAAGGAGGACTCGGAACTTTATGAAAATTCGCCGCTCGGTTTCCTTTATCTCCCCCTGACAGACAGACGGAGGATTGTGGATGTGGGGTAGGGGGGGCATTAATAATGCAGTGCTGCTGGAAGCTTACAGTAGGCTAGAGCTCCTCAAAGACGCATGCACGACGAGTGAGTGACAGGCAGAAAGGGAAAGTCGATATTTCATGCGACGCTGTGAAGTTGGAATCATGGGCGTAAACCGTGAGTGACGGCGGCATTGTCTTCTTAATCCGCACTCGTCCCCAAAACTTGCAGTGCGCGCCTCCTCGTTGAACCGGCGCAGCGATACCTGCGGCACATGGCCCACTCCTTTCTCCGCCCACTCCAAACGTCACGGGAAAAAACGAGACCCTTCTAAACGTCTACTCTCATCCATACTGTACGAGATGAACTTAACGCCGTTCTTTAAATTAAGCTTCCCAAGCAGGACGGGTTTCCCGGTTTGAACCCCCGTTCCTGCCATGCTTCCTTCTTTGTAACGTTTAGGGAGTTTTTCCTTGCCACTGTCGCCCTGGGCTTGCTCTAATAGGATTATGAGAGAATTGTGAACGCTCCATTGTTTAAAAAAAAAAAAGGCATGCAGAAATAAATCGGATTTTGATTTCTCGATCGTTTTTATACCCATATTTGGACCGGAGTGTTCCCTCCCACGGCCCGTGTGTGTGTTTTTTAGACCCTGTGTAAACATTGTTTATCCTCAGGGGTTTTTTTTTTAGCTGAGGTGCAAATGGTAAAATCCAAGCGTTTCAATTTTTCTTTTGGTGTTTCCTTTTGTAGTCTGAGCTCATCATGAGTTTCTGGTCCTATCTTTGATTCCCCACATGCCACACACACGCCAGGAAGCAGCAAGCGGTCACTGTAACCCCCTGAAAAACACACGTTCTGTCAGGGACCCTGCGCATTTGAGTGTGTGTGTGTGTGTGTGTGTGTGTGTGTGTGTGTGGACCGATAATTGGGTATTAGGGTGGGTTAGGGAGTCGGGCAGCGCGTGATGGAAGGTGTCACTCGTATAATTACCGCTCTCTCCGTTACACCTCTGTCTCTCGAACCTTCTCCTGTATCGACTGGAAATTCGAGAGCGCTCCGATTCTGGTCATGTGTCCCTCCCGTACCCTAAGGTGTGTAAGATGTATACGGTTGGCTGATGGACTGCTGGGGAGTTTAGATACTCCAGCAGCACTGCTGTATCTGAGCCACAGACGACCGGAACGAGAGGTAGAAACAGGAAGATGAGGTGTACCTAATAAAGCGACCAGTGAATATATGTTATATATATATATATATATATATTTACGTAGTATATAAAGAGTATAACTATACTCATTGTGCTTCCGAATACTCCTGATGGTTGGCCATGACTTAAGACTCCTAAGGAGACGGCGCAGAACGTGTCTGTATTTAAAAAGAAATCTATAAACGTGTCAGTTCTGATCACAGGGGTTTATTCCGCCACTGTGTTTTCTCCTCCGTTTTTACCGCCGTTATTTAGTGAATAAACACCCCGAACGAAAATAGAGATTGTTCCGTCGGATATGTCAGAGAGCATTAAGATCATCTCTGAATTAAAAACAGAACCAAAACAGAGTCGCTCAGCCTCAACTGGATAAAAGCATTACAGGCTCTTTTTTTTTTTTCTCTCTTTTTTTTTTCCTTTTTTCTTTTTTGACAAAATAGCATGTCGTTTTCAATCTCGGAACAAACAAGAGGGAGTAAAATTGAAAATGTCAGTCCTAACCACATCGTTTTGTCTCGGCTCGCAGCGTGAACCAGACGAGCAACAGATCAGTTACTTAAAAAAAAAATAAATAACCCAACGCAGCTGTCATGTGCAGAGCCGTTTTATTTTATTTATTAATATTTTATTTATTTTTATTTTTATTCGTTGTTTGGTTTAGTTTCGGAATACACTGAGGAGCAGCCACGTTTCAGGACTGTTTTGACGTTACGTTGAACCATCAAATATTTTATAAAATGGGAAAGGGGATTTTTCTTTTTACCCTGGTTTGATTTTACCATTTTATACGAGCCCCAAAAAAAAAAAGGTTGAAGCAATTCCGTTTTCTTTGCCTGCTCTGATATAAATAATGTTTTTAAAAGACGAAACAAATCGGTTTATAATACATAAATATTTGCCGAAGCGTTCTGCATTTCTGCGCTTATTGCACGTCCTGGTTATCTTTTTATTACTGGTTATTTCTTATGTATTATTTGGCACCGAGTAACTTAAGTTAGGTTGGTTCTCTGGTCGACAGCACCAGGATCGCTTTTTCATCTCAGGGTCAGGCTGCTTCGGTTTATACGTCACACGAGACAGAGCTGACGTCTTCACAGAATCCTGCTCAAGATGCAAGGCCGTGATTAGGTAGAAATTTAGAAGGAGCCATAAAAGCCCTCACTTGTGTAATCTGTTCGTGTTTTATGAGATAATAAACCTCGTAAAAGTCCGACAGTAACGCCCCGGCCTGTTCTGCGTGCTCTGGGTATCTGGTATTAGGTTCATTACGTCCATACTGGTTCTAACTGGCCGCACTGGTCTGGTTTTTCCGTCACGGTGGACAGTTAGAGTGGAAGCAGAGAGGGAATCTGCTGTGTTTATGTACAGGATGAACAGGATTCGAACAAGGCAAAGGACAGAAGGCGGTGCTGTTTCAATACGTAATAAATGCTGCTGCTTATATTAATGCTTATTAATTATTAAAGTCATGCAGGCTCCTCGTTCGGAAACCACAGCAACAGACGGTGCGCTCGGTAATCGTACCTCAAGGTTAAGCTGAACGATCATCGACCTGTTAAATATGACGATATGTGCGGATCATCAGATTCAGACCAGTGGTTTAAACCTTTGATCAAAGGCGAGAGAAAAGCCGGGCAGGGGAACGAAAAGGCAACGAGGCTGATGTCGCACAGCCAGACAGTCCAGAATTAAGGAGAACGGAGAGACGGCCCAAAAACGAGGCGAATCCAAAACGTTGGGCAAAAGCAGGAGAGAGATCAGAGACGTTAATGAAGCGACGAATCGTGCTAACGTGTGCCAGCTGCGTTTAAACAAAACGCCCGGATATACGAAGGTACAGGAGTGAGGCATGCTGGGAATCGCAGTCAGGAATCGTTACAAAGCGGTTGTTGTGTTATTGACCCACACCCAATAAAAACGCCCCGTAATAAGGAACCCAAACTCGACGGGCGCGGCAGACTGACACGGTTGGATGACCTTTCACCCCGTCCACTTTCTCAGTGCAGTTATGATCTTGTATCAGGAGAACCTGGACCAAACGAGCTGGAACGTTTCAGAGCCTCGTCTGTACAGTTTAATTTTATTTATCACTTAGCGTTCGTACAAAAGGAGGTTCCAATGAACCTTGAACCTCAAGCTTCTGGAGCTTCCTTGGAAGAAGCACAAAGACTGCTGAGCACCACCGATATCTTGAAATTCTTTCTTTCTTTTGCTCTATTTTTTATCGGCAGCTGGTTACGTATAACCCGGCCATTTTCCTAACGTCCCCAAAGGCGTGATGATCATTAAACGCATCTTTATTAGTGTTAATAAGGTCTGGATATGAAACGAGGACGCCGTGAGGATGCGCGCCGTTCATAAAGACCTTGAAATGATAAGACCTGTGAAGCAATCAGAGCTGTTATTGGACTTTCATGGTCATTTTCGGGCGTCGGATTGGACGATTAGGAGCCGTTTGCCCAATTTTCCAGGAACTATTAGAAAGTTGGATTGTCATTTGCATTGTTCCGAAGATTACAGAGCCGCTTTTATGCGATCGAAAAGTGCTTGACCTCCATTAGCTCGCTTTTATGTCCGAAAACAGTCCAGGGTGCGACAAAAAATAGAGACTCAAAACGGATATTCGTTAAGGCTCGAGTCGGAGCTCGGGATTTGGCATCGTCGTGCCTCCGACGTTCCTCCACCGCCTTGTACTTGGGACCCCCTGGTAGGGCAGAATGAGGTGCAGTCGGGGTGAGAAAAGGGGGAGATATACACGCTCGAGTCAATGCCAGTTAAGCATAATCAATTAACCAGTGATTAATGATTCATTATTATTATTATTATTATTATATAAAGCTTTTTCCAGCATCTGAGCTGAGCCGCTTCCTCTCGGAAGTTCCCAGTGTATTCTGGAACAATGGGGGCTACAAAATTAAACTGTTTGGCCACGCGGTCCCATAGTGACCCCTGTCCAAAATGTGCACCGTTATGCATAGGTGTACCTAATAAACTGCCCAAGGAAGGGACCTTCTGGACTTATCAGGGCTTTGCATGTGTGGTCCGTCATACATAATTTAGAGGATAGCATTTAATTAAGATTAGGTTTAATTACGGGGTGTATTTTAAAAGCTTTTCTTAATTAAACGCCCGTACCCCGGAGTAACCATGGCTCCCGAATCCGGAGGAACATCTAAAGGAAAACAGACTTGTAGTCGGGACGGTCTGGGGTGTGTGTGCGGAGTTTGATGTGTATTCGCCGTTTGATGTGCGATGCGACGACAGCGGCTGAGGTTATCTGCGCTGGGTGACCTTATTTTTTTTTTTGGGGGGGGACGCGGGGTTCTCCTGACGAGAACAGTTTTTCAGGGAGCTTTGATGTTAATTGAGACTGAAATCTTCACGGTTGCCAAACAGGTTCCCGAAAGTTTCCGTGGTTACAAATGCACAAATTATAGGACTTGAGGAGCCATGCGGAGACGTATCCTCATTAGATAACGGGCACACACGTTTGCCCATCGTGCGCGCACACGCACGCACACACACGCACGCGCACACCCAGGCGCTCACACACGAAAATGAGCGCTTTATAAACACCATTATCTACTAATCCTGCAAAACAGAGGCATCGTTACGGGCACGCTTCTCTGGGATCACAGCATGGGCCGTGTTCTCGAAAAAAGGGGCGCTCATTAAGGTCCCATTAACGATTCGTATGCAAGGCTAGAACCTCAATTCATCATACACACACGCCCTAAAGGTTCAGCGTACTGCTACGTTCGGTTTGGCTTCAACACGCGTCGGGGGGAAAACGGCGCTAAGCGCTGTACGTTTATTTTAAATAATACTCCGGATACTAAGGATATAGTGGAAGCAAGAAAGCACGGGCATCCTGGACCGTTGGCACAAGCCCGGACGGGGATCCAGCCGAAACCGAGACTCATCAGACGTTTTTCCAGTTTTTACTCGTCCAATGTTGGCGAGCCTCACTGACATGGTAGGCTCTTCTGCTGCTGTAGCCCATCCGCTGCAGGGTCGAAACTGCTGTTTTGTTCCGAGCTTCTCCTCGGCGTCACTCTGCAACCAGTGTAGGGAGAGCTTACCGCAAACATCCGACCACCGCGCCGCCTTCAAGGTCACTTAAATCACGCTCGTTCTGATTCAGCGTCTCGCCCTGATCGCGCCTAGCCGCCTCCGCCGCCGTGTGATTGGCTGATTCGATTTTTCTGCTAACGAGCAGTTGCGCAGGTGTGCCGTGACCCCGAACGAGACGGGCGGCGACGGCCGAAGATCCGGTTTTGTTCCTGCGTTTATTTATCTCCGTCGCAATTATTCAACAGTGGCCGTCGTTCCACGGCAGCTGGAGAGAGCCCGCCTTCGGGAGAATTCGGATGAAATGTGTTGTTTTGGGGGGAAGAAAGAGAAGTCTTGAGGGTGACGGATGGAGGAGGGAAGTGGGCACCTGATGAGACAAAGCGAGGGAGGGGTGGTAGGAGGAATCCGTCCATGATGCAAGCTTACAGAATCAGTAAATGAAGGAGAGAGAGACTGTTTGTTTCTGTGTGTTTTATATGACTTATAGCACACAGGAACTTCATTATTCTCTCACTTTCTCTCTCTCTTTCTCACTCTCTCTCTCTCTCTCTCTCTCTCTCTCTCTCCCTTTCTCTCTCTCTCACTCTCACTCTCTCTCTCTCTCTCTCTCTCCCTTTCTCTTTCTCTCTCTCTCTCTCACTCTCTCTTACTCTATCTCTCTCTCTCTCTCTCTCTCTCACTCTCTCTCTTTCTCACTCTATCTCTCTCTCTCTCTCTCTCTCTTTCTCTCTCTCATCCTCCCGTCGTCTTTCAGTCGTCAGTTCCACACTCTATCCAAAAGTAATTAATGCCTGAAAGCCCATTTACCACAGTGCGAGCGTATAATTCACTCCTGAATCATCACCATTATCTTTGTTATCTCACGCCCTTTCGTTAGAAGAGAGCGAGGCGCCGGCAAAGTAGCTCGCTAATTACCGATCGCTGAAGCCGCATCTGCAAATATCAGGCATCTCCAAGCTGATGGCTCGGGGAAAGAAAAACATATCGATTTCCAGCCGTCTGAACCGGGTTGCACGGACACGTCTCCAATTAGCCATAGAAGGGACTCGTGAATAATTCACGGGCTTCGGATGGACCATGATAAGAGTGTCGATGATAACAAACATGAGAAAGATCTCTCAGGTGAAATCATGTTCCCTTCGAGTGCTCACTCAAAGGCCGTCGATCCCCCAGGACACGCCGGAATGGACAAATATAGGCATCCTCCTCCGCCCGTTACTCTGCTTCACCCAAAAGTCCCGTGGTGACCCGTCTTACTTACACACAGCCTCACTTAGGCAGTTAGTAGTTCCATTAGGCAGCTTATTAAGGAAACGCAAACAACAGAAGACGGTTTTATGGTTTGTTTGTTTTTTGCCGTGTTTTACTCTGCATTGCGTTTTTTCCGCCGGCCTGATTTATGGAACTGCTCTAATGAAGTTAGAACTAAGTGACCCCCCTTCTGCTTCCAGCATTTATAGTCACACTTTAGACGTCCCTTTTGGGTTCCCACTTTCTTTCTGTAGTTTGATTTGATCACCTTTTCCGGTGTTATGTCTCCTCGTGTACCTTACCTACTTTTTCTCTTCTCTTTTTCTGGCTGGTATCTAATGTCCTGGTCCGTTGCGCCCTGTGTGTTCTGGTTTTTCGCTTCCTTTTCTGCCACCCTGATTTATGAGTGTAGATGGTCTGACTCCTGACCCATTCCTTGCAGCCCTGGATCTAGGGGTTGGGCGATATGACGATAGCTACCATATTGCGATCAGTTTTGTTATCGTGATACATAGTATGCTTTTCCGAGGATATCGTTAGTGTTCAAAGAAAGTATCGTGATACGATATTTATAGCGCATCGCCCACCCTTGGCCAGACCTCTTCTCTTTTTCCTTTCAAGAAAGATCGTTTTGAGGCTAAAGGCTTTTTTCTTACCAAACGTTCCCAGGTTAACAATCCAAGCCCACAGAAGCGTGAAGACGGGTATTGCGACTTTCAGAGACGTAATGTAATATCAGGAAATGTGTGATGCCCAGATGAACACTTTTATGACTTTGTAATCTACATTTTGACGTTAATATCGGTAGCGTAGGGAAATAGCTTGTGCCAAAGGGTTTTTTTTTTTTTTTTTTTAGATTATTAAAGAGGGTAGGTGATCAAAATCTATGAAACCGTCCATCAGTTCAAACTGGGCTTTAGGAGGCTTTCGCTTTTATGGTCGACTGGAGATGTTTTTAGCTGGGAGTTATTGTTCTGTAGCACCAGGTTCTGGAGAACGTTACTATTAGCGCGGGTGTCGGCTTCATTTGAGCTGTCAGCTAGATTTAAACAAAGCCAGGGTCCAATGGCAGGGACAGCCTCCGTCCAGACTGCACGACACCCCGTGGAAGGTTAACCTTGCTCTTGGAAGGGTTTTTTGGCCTTTCAGCAAGTGCTGGAAAATGCACAAAAGCCCAATAAACAAGGAACTCCTGGTGGATGTAGATTAAATAAGACTTCTTTATTGGCCCGCTTGGATCGTTCCACAGGCAGCTCCTCTGTTGCATAATCAACCCGCGCTGAATAATTTAGCGATGCTGCAAGGGCTTGTAAAATGAATGGCCCACCTTTATGCCCTGTCCAGGCCCCGACCACGGTGATGGGTACTGAATTCAATGCTAAACTTTGGACACCTTCCCCGAACGCCACCTGTCCGTCTTCATAGCACCGTCCGTCGTTATAGCAGCAGTTCAGACACCGGACGTCCCCGATTTTTAACCCGGGTACCCCGTGTAAAACACACAATGGTGCGATCTTCCTAAGTCGCTGCCGATACGGTATTCAGATCACCATGAAACCTAAAAGAGGAGGAATATTATATCCGTCTACGGCTGTGATATCAGACCTGCTGTCCCGGTGGCACTGTATTATAACTGAGGTTATTCTGTATTGTAAAAATAATAAAAGATCGTACCTTACGTTTGCAAGTTACACAGCTGTTTTGTGGACCCTGACAAAAAGCTTGACCCCGGCTGAAGCATGGTGGAGGGTGCATAACGGTGTGGGGTTGGCCCGATTAAACCTTTGATGGAACGATGAATTCGAGACGGGTCTTCTTCTCGGGAGGACGTATCTGTTCTGTAACGGGTTCTGCAGGGTTCGAACCGGTTCCTTATTTAAGACACGATTGGCGCAGGTAGCTGCGGGAGATTTACTTTACCTGCCGTCCTGTGCAGAAGCCTGTGCTGTTTTTCGAGGGAGGTGGAGGAAAGTGATGTGGCTGATATGAAGGCTGCGAGGAGGCTCTGTGATCACACACGAGCATTTCAGGAGTGAGATAAAAAGGTGAGAGAATGTCCTCCTCCATCCTCTCTCTCTCTCTGTGTGTCTGTGTCTCCTGCGAGAGTGATGGATGGCTCGCAGGTTGTAATATGACTGCAAAGTAAGACGCCGGTCTCTCTAAAGTAAAGCTTCAATGCTGATATAGGAAACAGGCCGCTCTGCGAGCCCTACGTTTTCCGCTCCAGCTCAGAAACGGATGTGCGGTCGGTTTCCGTTAGCTAAAGCCTGTTTGCTATCCGTTCTCACTAATGGCTTCGTTCGGATCGGACCAGTTTCATTATTCACTCTGATTATCGCTTTTATCGCCGTTGTTAGCGGTAACAGTCATAAGAGCGCAGAAATCATTGATCTGTTTGGAATTGTTCATCTACCTGCGTGCAGAGGGTTAGGGTTTCGGTGCCAGTTTGGCAGAGAGAGGCGGATTACGGCAGGCAAATGTTTATGACTCTGATTTCCCAGGACTGTGATTCATCCCGACAAGCACATCATCTGTTCGCCTGCCCTGCAGTCTTTAGCGATGAACCACCTAGTACATCTCCGGCTGCAGATAGCATCTGAAACCTTACAGAGTGGTTTGTGAAATAGTGCAGGCTCCGGGCCATGTGCTGATGTAGAACATCACTCGCATTTGCATCGGGGTATAGAATTAGAACAGGCGCCAGTTCGGGCGCGATCCGGACTCCCAGCAGGACTGTTACGCGTCCTAATCTCCGCCCGGGGCTCATGAACGTCGGATGATTTGCTAAACGGTTTATGAAACCTTTAAATATCCTTTCACGGTCACGAATCGGACGATGTAATGCAACGTAATTAGTAGGGCGATTGATTCTTCGCGGCGTCATGTCCGCTGATTTTTTTCAACGCTAGGTTTCGTATTTGTGATTGTAGAGCGCTTAAAGGTAAATCAAGCTTCGATTCATTTGGGATTTGCAAAGGGTTTTACTAAGTTACTTACAAGTGGGGCTCGTATTAAAAAAAAAAGATATTTAGGGAATTCCCTGCCTGAGGGAAAATCTGAAATCTGAATTCCAGTCCTTAGTTTCCATTTTCCCAGCCTGCACGGTGGCAGAGATGGTCCAGTCTCGCTGCCGTTTAACCTGGGAACAGGGACGACCGCGATCGCCCTGGCCAACCGAACCGCAATGAGGAGTCGATTTAAGGCCCGGTGGTCAGAGTCCTAGGTGAGATGGACTTGAATTTGTGGTCCTCTCGAAGCTGCTGGTGCCAGGAGACCTTGATAGTGGGGGACGGAAACGCGTCCTGTTTGAGCTACGTGAGAAATGAATCGATTAGGTGAACGTGATTAGAATGGGACGGAACGAAAACAAGAACTCAGCCAGGGTCCGACTTCAAATCAGTTACCATAGCGCGGAGCGATATGACTCCGCGGTGACCCTCGAGACCGTGTTCGATACCCCGTAGAGGGCGCCGAGGCGTTCTCCGATTGCATAACCACTTCTGATTCGATTTCGTGTCTATCTGATTTGAGCCTCGGCACGACAGTCCCCGCGCTCGTGTTCCACATTGCTGTTTGGGACGAGTACAGCTCGTCTCTCGAAGCAGTGCCTTGGGAAAAGTAGGGTTATTTCACATAGTCATTGCAGCCAGAAACAACTGCCTCGAGTAACAGGAAAAGGGCCAAGAAAGCAGTGAGGGAAAAGCCACTGCCTCCATCTTTCACAGCCAGCATCAGGACCTCTGGGCTGACCTTCATGGAGGAGACTGATTGCCTCTGTCAAACGTACACCTTTCTGACCCCGCTCGTAGGCTCTGGTTTCTTGACTTCGGTTTGTGGTGTCCGGCTGACCCGCAGCCTTTGAATATTTTCACCGTTCAAACAGACCCGAGTCGACCCTTAGCTCATTAAGAAAACCTTCAGAGTTAACCGAGGCGTGTTGGAGCAAATCACTAAGCAGGCCAGAGGGACCAAAGGAGACGAACCACTCTGTTAGGACGTAGCAATCCATGCCACGCCGTGTTGATGAAAGGGTAACGATGACCAGGAGGCGGCTAAATTTGGAGCAGATGGTGGCTGAATTTCGAGCGGGCAACCGCTCAAGCTCGGGACGGTCTGGAACAGATAAGGACGAGGAAGGGCGCCCGTGATGCCCGCACTCGTAATCAGAAAATGAACGAGTGTGTGACGTGATTGAGCTGGAACGGTCATTTGAGATACGATTGGCCGAGTCGTGGTGCTCTACTCGATTACCAACATACCAAAGTCCAGATCGCTTGAGGGTGTACTGCCTGGATAAATTCATGTCTGAATGACTGAAAACTAGTCACTACTAGCGAGCGAACTCTCGTGACTAAAAAGAAACGGTCCCTGAAACTTGAAAAGTAGCAACGTGGGGCTGTGTCCCAATACTTTTGACCTCACGTGGCGTTGTGAATATTCTTTACATATTTTATATTAGCAGTGAACTCTTTCGCAGAAAACCACCTTCGAACCTTTTTTTTTACGGGGAATTTCACTCGATAAACATAGTAACGGGACCTGGTGAGGATATAAAATGTACGCCTTGAATTCTGCCCCCGTTTTCGGACTTCTTCCGTGGACTTTTCTTCCAAACTTAGTTCCTTGGACTGCGCTGAACTCGGGAAGCCTGGTTCTTCTTCGTCCCTGGTCCGCAGAGGGCAAGCGGGACAGAAAGATCCTGTGGGGTTTGAACCACGGCGCGAGCTGTCAACTTTCCCCGACTCGGTTCTCTCAGCACCGGTAGATCTTCCTTCTCATTAGTGTCTTGCGCGAAAACCCCTTCGCTTCCTCTATCTCTCTCTCTCTCTCTCTCGCAGCATTGACTCTCCGTCTCTCCACGTCTTCTCTCGCTCCGTCCCTGCTCTGCGAACGTCTGTCGCTCTGCGTCTTCTCTCTCTCTCCTTCCCTTAGGCCTGGCCTCGGGTGTCCAGCGAACCCACACGTCTCCGCACCGAGCTGGCTGTCAATCCGAGACAGAAAGAGAGAGAGAGAGAGAGAGAGAGAGAGAGAGAGAGAGATTGGATAGCTGTTGTTTAGAGCTAATGTCGATCGAGCAGACAGACCCTGGTGAAAAGTGCTCATTAGTCAGAGCTAAAGCCGTGGCAGAGTGGCAGATGGAAGGGAGAGGAAGATGGCCAGACCTCTTTGTAACGAGCAGACGTATTTGGAGAAGCGCTCGTGTGCTTAACCTTGAGCGTGATGTACCTCGAGTTCATCGCTTCGGACTTCCGTCTCCGAACTGCACGGCGCAGGATTGTAATCGGAGCCAAGGGTGTCGGGGTTAGATCGTCTAAACTTTAGACTGAGTGGTGCTCTGGCTGACGCCTTTGTACCCTCTCCACCGTGCCTGTCAGTTTGATGAGCTTTGTACTCTCGGCGAAGTCGATAGAGAGGAGCTGAAAGTACACCGTACCGTCAGTTTGTCTGCCTTATTTCAGCTCGTTAACCGTTTCCCTTACCTCGAGTGTCTCTTAAGACACTATATCTAGGATCACTGCTTATATCCAATAAACGATTTTAATTTTTACCCACTAGTCCGTTTCGTTTCTTCGGATGATCACCAGCACCTTTGGGTCGCCGAGTTACATTATTCAAGCAGAACGGCGTCACTGGAAGAAACCGCAGCAGTGCGGTGAAATCGTCCTAATACTTTCGTCCACCTAGGTTCCTGTCCCAGTACCTTTGGCCATGTGTGAGAAGACGTCACAGTACTTTTTACGTGTCCCAAAACGTGTGGGTTTGTGAATAACATTTCAATATTTTAATAACAATATCCGCCATTAGTCATTACTCTTCTCTCTTGCTGCCTCTGTCCCTCCAGATGTTACGTAGATGACAAGGTTTCCAAAGTGGCCTGGCTCAACCGCTCCAACATCATCTTCGCCGGCGAGGACAAGTGGTCCCTGGACCCGCGCGTGGACCTGGTGACCAAGGGCCAGCTGGAGTACAGCCTGCGCATCCAGAAGGTGGACGTGTTCGACGAGGGGCCCTACACCTGCTCCATCCAAACCAAGCAGCAGTCCAAGACCTCCCAGGTCTACCTCATCGTTCAAGGTGAGCTCGGATGCAGGGTGAGAGGTTTTTTTTCTTTTTTTTTTCGGTGTGATTGACAGCCTGCCCGTCTGTTGACAGCTCAGCATCTGTTATCAGGTGCCAGCTGTCACCGGGCCCGCGCCGTCTTAATACCTCAAAACCAGCCCTCTCTGACAAGGACTGTCCTTTCAGTCGCCAAGGACTACGGGCTGGAGATTTAAGGGGCCTGCTTGGACGGCGGGCGTCGTGTGTCCTGATGGAGTTGCGCTTTTATAGGCTGGCGCTATGCCAGCGTACCACGGTAATAGATAGGAATAAGTGAAAGACAGAAGAGAGAAGTGATACTTAGTATGAATTTAGGAATACATTTTAAAAAAGGGTCAAAATAACAAAAGGTACCTGGACTAGGAACCAGGCTCATGGTTCTAGTGCCTGGTCAGCAAGGGTCAGGTTCGAATTGCAAAGCTGGCACAACAAGCTGCTGATGGATTACCCAAATCTGGGAGTTCCCCCAGAGACGGGAGCTGCCGGTGGAGTTACGCTTTAGATGAATGATCTTCCCGTGATCTGAGCCGAGGTTTGGCGTGAAGGGAAGCAGGGTTTAGCGAGCTAGAGTCCGTTACTTCAGCCACATCTTCTCGTGCCTACGCTCTAACAGACTGTGACTCGCGGCGACGTCGATAGCGTTAAGCAGGCGGCGAGGATCCATACGAACAATTTGTGGAGCTGTCCTGGATTCCAGCGACTCAGCACTAACGTGCAAACCTTTCATTTGTATTTCCTATAAGCGCTGTCAGGCAGGAGCTTCCTCCTCCTCCTCCTCCTCCTCCTCCTCCTCCAGAAGCAGCAGTAGCAGCAGAAGCAGAGTCCTCCTAATGATCTGACGCCAGCACCGCACCACTTACACCGGGCTCTGACAGGCCTCCCTGTTACCTTCAGATTGATTTCGGTAGCGTTCAGGTTTTACGACGCAACGAAGCAACAAGCTCGGTTTAAAGTTTCACGACGGTAAAACACTAAGCGAATAATAAAGAAACAAAAGATGTGAAGAAGGTGTACAGATCCTCATCAGGCTCTGGCGATGAGGAGATTTTGGGTTGCCAGGTCCGTTCCGCTTACTCGGTTATTTAAAGGCTTCAAGGTTGGTTGTTAAATCCCTCTGATCCCAGCAGCACAGGATTTCAATTTGGTTTTTTTTTGTTTTTGTTTTTTCACTCTGGAGCGAGGGCGGGTTGCCAGCACCGTATGTTCTCCACAGGCTTTGTCTTACCGGCTCGGCGTGGTTTCTTCCACGACCCAAAGTCACCACGTGCCACTCTGGAGGGAGTCTGGGTCACCCGCCGCCCTGCCTTATGCCAGTCCCTGTACTCTTCCTGTTTAATCGCTGTCGAGCTACGCTTTTTTTTTTTAAAATATGGCCTGATTATTAGATATAGATCGTATATTTATCCGTTTCGATTTGATCGGGGTGCACATATTTAAACCGTAATACGTTTTTTGCCTTTCTGAACGACTGAATTAAAAAATAAAATATTAAAACATTGTTTTAATGGTGTTAGTGAAGCCTTATGTGGTGCATTACTTCTTTTTATTTGTTAACATAATTCCCCGTCTGTGTTGGTTATATTATTTTTTTGCTTTTTATTTTAATTTTAGGGGTTTTTTTTGTTGATTGCTTTAGAGTTTGTGATTTTGAATGTAATTTATTTGCCTGTTTTTATATCAATTGTTAATTCACTTTGTATTAAATGATGAGTTTAGATTACTCTTTGTCCACAAACTGGAAAAATTTGAGAACTTTTTTTTTAGAATTGGACTTTAAACAATCTTTTTAAAAGGCAAGTCGCATTGCTTTTTGTTTTTATGAAAGAAAAACGCAAGCAGAGAACAAACTCTGAAATATCATGGTTTTGCCTATTTTGTTTAGTGGCAGCAGGGCATGGGCCGTCCGTATTATGTACAAACCATTAAACATGAGAGTGTGCTTTTGATTTCCCGGAGTCTTTTGCTGCTTGTTTTTTAGGTCCGCAGGTTTAAACACGTTTCCGCTGCGTTAGCGTTTCTGTTCCACCCAAAAGCACTTTTTTTTTCTTATTTCACAAAATGAACTGCTGAGATTTCTGGCTCTGTTACTTTCCTTTAAAGCACGGTGCTTGAGCTTGAGGG
Source organism: Parotocinclus haroldoi (assembly GCA_034779995.1). Classification (NCBI taxonomy): domain Eukaryota; kingdom Metazoa; phylum Chordata; class Actinopteri; order Siluriformes; family Loricariidae; genus Parotocinclus; species Parotocinclus haroldoi. The sequence goes on from JAUZST010002846.1 coordinate 40,146, forward strand.
AGCAGAGCGTACCGCTGAAGTGATTAAGCATTCACGTCGGGTTTATGGACGGTTAATATGCTGACACTGACCTGCAAAAAAAGAGTGATCAGATTAAAGAAAGGGGGGAAAAAAAAAAGTCCTGAGCTTCAAAACCCCAGTCTCAACAGTCCTGCGCTACAAAGCGCGCCTGCTCACCAATCATCTCAATTGCACGGCGACCCCGGACACCAATCACACACGAGTGCTTCCAAAAGCCCTGATTAATCACAGCCGTGCACGTTTCTAAAAATCATGCAAATGATGCGCTCCTTTTTCTTCTTCTTCTTCTTCTTCTTCTTCTTCTAACGATTTCAAAAAGGATAGCGTAAGAGAAAATAAACTCTTTCCTCTAAGTTCTCAGAACGTCCCTGACCTAAAATAGGCTCCTCTCTAAACGTTAAAAAGTACGAGGAACCGTGCCCGACCCCAAAAGTCTCAGGCCGCCATTAGATTGGATCGAGCTTTGCTACACCTGTGTTTTAGCAGCGTTGATAATGGCCGTGCGGAATTATTTAGCTGTTTCTATTTTATTTATATGCAGGGAAAAGCATCCACTTCCACGTGAGCAATAGGAGGATCTGGCAGTTTATGCGAAACATCTCGTCATTTCCCTGGACTGATCGCGTCCAGCCTTAAACCACGATGCTCCTCCGCCAGACTCTAGGGTTAGAATGAGGTTTCAATATCTGTAATGCCTTCGTCTGGCTCGTAGGTCTTATTCCGTCCAAAACCTTGAGCTGTGTTTACCTCGACCTTCTTCAGCTTTGCATCTGGAGCTCTCAAGCGTAAGCGCCAAAGCGTGGTGTGGATTCAGCTGCATCTTTAGATCCTCTGAAATCGATGCAGGACCAGGTTTAGGGCTGGGGGGGGACGTACCTGTAGGTTATGGCTTTTATCCCGAACTAGGAGCATTCAATTAAATAATGAACCAGAACATGATAATATAAGAGAACCTCCTGCAAAGTCTGTTTTGGTTCATATTGTAGGCGACGTCGTGGCATTTCCAGGCAGCACAGTCGGCTTGCAAATCTGCTAATCCGGTTTGGTACGATTGTGAGAGTTTGGTGAGAAAGCAGCAGGGTGATGGGAACCTTGGCGTGACAGATGCACTCCATGACTTTGTCTCATTACCGGCTTGTGAAGCGTAGCAACATGCAATTACTTATTCTCTCACAAGCTCAGACCGTGCAGCCTGTTCATGAAGTCACACACTGGTTATTAATTATTTATACCCGCTCTATTCGTTCCCCAAAGCGCTATGATGCGGGAGCGAGGCCCGAGTTGCGCTGGGCTGGCTCGGCGTGACCTTTGGTGGTTCCCACCGGATTTGAGCAGCCTGTTCGGACCTCGGGGGAAACGAGGGAAAACATTTAGAAAGGAATGAGATATCAAAGAAAGGAAGCAGATCAATAGTGCCACCACCAGCGTCCTCCCAATCATTAGATCCCCGCCGTACCCGCCTCGCCCGCTCCACTCAGACTCCCGCTCTGCTAACGCTCCAAAAATTGTCTGCTCCCTTTGAAGACGGAACCCCACCAGAATCCCTTGATGTTTTAATGATAGACGTAATCCAGCATTCTGTTTTTCTACCAGGCCCAGACGGGACCACGAGGCAGGAAAGAAGCGCTCGGTTTCATCCTCTTTATCTGCTGTATCCACCAGGCTCATTTATTGAAATAAGGGGGCACCCTGTCGCACTGCCCCGTACACGACAAGAGTCCGAAAAAAAACGGTCCCGAGTCAGGCGGCGTCCTCTTTACAGGCGTCCTCTTAAAGGCTTCGAATGTCATAGATTGCTTTAGAAACCTGGACGTCAGCTGGTTTGGTAAACTGGTCCAAGGTTGATGGTGAAGTGAAGACCTGGTATTAAGGACTAAGGAACACGACTAAGACCTGGATCAGGGACTTGGCTCCAAGTCAGATTTATTTCCGTAGCGCTTTGTGCAACAGTGCGTTGTCTCAGATTGGCAAAAATAATCCTTTCCTCTATTATCTTCTAATATCTAAGCCCAGTGCCCAAACTGAGCAAGCCCAGGGCAACAGTGGCAAGGAAAAACTGCCTAAGCATTATAAGGAAGAAACGTTGGGAGGACCGAGACTCAAAAAGAAACCCAACCTGGTTTGAAAGTTGGAAAAAGTGATAGTAATAGAGCAGAAATCAAATAAATATTAAACCTTTTGGCAATTATTAACAACATATAAACATCGTAATAAGAGGTAAAATATGTGTGCATTGCTTAATTATGGATAAAGCAGATAATAACACAGATGATGTAACATTATGCGAAACCATGGCTCGGAGAGGAAACAGAAAATGTAGTTAGTTATCGTTAA
>JAUZST010002847.1:0-17657 GCA_034779995.1 Parotocinclus haroldoi
TGTGTGTGTGTGTGTGTGTGTGTGTGTGTGTGTGTGTGTGTGTGTGTGTGTGTGTGTGTGTGTGTGTGCGTGCTTGTCTGCATGCATGCATGTGTGGAAGAAAAAAAAGTGTCAATACTTTACTATTCTTCACAAAAGTTAGTTTTTTATTACCAATAACAATCACAAAAAAACAAAGCAATTTGTCCTGTCCATGATATACTTAATCCTAGTCCTAATTTTCTCCTGGTTACAGAAAATCAAAACAAATGCATGATCAATGAAAGAACCCTACAAACATGGTGATGCTAGTGTAATTATGTGTAAGTAAAATAAGATGCGGGAGCAATAGTTAGGATAACTGTAATATGAGAGGCCAATTATTGTGAAATATAGAGAAGCTCTTGCACACACACTGCTTGAGCAACAATACTGGCATATACAGTGGGTATGGAAAATATTCAGACCCCTTTAAATTGATCGCTTTGTTTTATTGCAGTAAGTTGATAAAATCACAAAAGTTCATTTTATTTCTCATTAATGTACATTCAGCATCCCATGTAGACAAACGTATATTTTTTTTGCAAATTTATTAAAAAAGAAAAACTGAAATATCACAATATCTGGGGCATTCACTATATAGACAAAATATCAATTCTAATTATTAAGCTCTACTGTTTCAGCAACACTCACTTTTAACACATCCATAACATAAAGCATACATTTCTGAATTCTACAAAGACAAACACTGGCAGTAGGATGGGTTTGTACAGAATATCCTAGTGACTCTCAGTACGCTTCTAACAAATCAGTTAATCAACTTTCCGCATTGTTGTCTTTAAATAAATTCCACAAAGACTCCATCAACTCCATCAGACTTCAGACAATCATGTTGCAAAAATCTAGTAGGGAACACTTTTAGAACAACAAAGGCTATTGTAGCAGGAAAGATGGGGTCTATATAGAGTATATTAATCCATGCGTTTCTTATTTATCCATGCTTTACATACATAATGTATGCATGTGCATGGTATGTAAGTGGACAGGTTTGGTGGAGATTTTCTTTGCACTAGATGCTATACATAAGTAGTCAGTGTGTGTGTCTCTGCTTAAGTATTTCATACTGTTGCTTAATCAGTATGTGTGTGAAAGTGTTTACTGGCTTCCTCCCAAACGGCCTCTCATAAAAGGGTCTGTTGAGCATGCAAATGGCAGCAACAATGTAACATGCTTTTTACTGAACAGAAATATATCAATTAAGGCAAGCAACAAAAATCTGTCAAATCTCATATATACAGGCACATTCACCAATGATTAGATTTGTACAAGCAGACAGACACCAATTTATAGACTGACATTTATATTTCATGCCCCTACTTGTGCCTGCCTACCAACAGCTGCGAAAAAAGAAACACATAGAAGAATTTCACAGAAATGGTTTGTGCAGGAATAGCTGCTTTCTGTCAACCAGGTCTCAGCTTAGCACACAGAGACACATACATTGCCGTAGACTAAAACCAGAGTAAACCATAAAATTATGACCTTTGTGTGGGTTTTGGCCAAGGCTCAAGTGCTGTTTGGTCTTGATGTAGGGAGTCTGACAAGACCGCTCTGGTCATTGCTGCATTGAAACACTCATTGGGTAACATTCTAAGCAAAACAAATGCTCTACTTATACCATGTAGAAAGAGCCATAGAGAGTATTTATTTACACGTAAAAGCATAAACATTGTTTTAGCACATTTGTAAGTGCTTATCACAAACAGGCCAGGTGATATGCTAAATGCAAGGGATCCTAGTGGGACAAAATTGTTTTAAAATGTTTTAAATAAACTTGTAGGTCACAAGCAAATGTCAGAGGTTGCGTTAATATAATCCCATGTCCATGTCTTCATATTAGCTATTGTTGAATATCGGTTCTTGGGGCATCAAAGTTCACAGGCTTCAGTTCACAGGCTTCAGTTCCTTCCGAATCCTTTAATCATTTAACACATAAATCTCCCACACATTTGTTGAACTCTAGAGATCCTTGTTCCATCCTTGTTCATCATAGACACAGCCTTTCCTTGTGCTACGTTTGTACCAAATTATGATTCAAATCACCTGTTCACAACACATCATTATATGACACATCATATATATATATATATATATTATATATTCTCATTTTGGGTTGTATAACAGATTAAACTTAGTTAACTAAATTTAACTAAAACAAACAAACACTACTACTAATGTAACAGGTACATCAAGTACAGGTACATAGTCATAAAATGTATTCTTATGAAACTTAACCAGCATTTTATAGTATAGTTATATGTTCTATGATTCTACCGTGTTGTTTTGATCATTTATAGAAATCATGGTTATATTGTTGTTCTTGTAAACATTGAGAGTTTTGCACAGTGGCACAAGCATCTAGTGCAGTTGCCTCACAGTGCAGAGATCCCATGGTCAATCCATTTTAGGGCAGACATGCAAGGTGAACTAATTTAATGGACACCAATTAACCTAACACATGTCTTTAGACTAGGGAGGAAACCCTAAATAGTAAATCAGATGCAAAGGGCATACAAACCCTACACAGAAAGGACCCAAACCACTTCACCTTTGATAGAACACAGGATCTTCTTGCTGTAAGTCGACAGTGCTAGCCACCATGTCATCCATTTACATCAGTGCAAAAAAGGAAGCTTTTTTGAAATTCTCTCATTGTAAGGAAAAAGAAAAACACTCCCATGTCTCAACAATTCCAGAATTGCCAAAAACATTTCTATCATCACTATGACAGTTGATTCCCATACAAAGATAAATACATAATACACACATGCACACCCGCCACAAAATTATTCTAAATGTGAAAACACTCTACAGGGTGAAAGGGCTTCCACAGCAGTCTTGTTAGATTGATCTTGCCTCTTCTGTAACCACAGTCTCCTGTCTTATATCAGCCTGACCACAGCTTTCCATCCAAACACAATTATGACTGTTTTTAATTTTACAATGTAGCTCTGCATATGTGTGTTAGTGTGAGTGTGAGTATACATAACGCACTTGGATTTTATGTTGCATAGGCTTTCTCGTTCACTATTTGCCAGGCACGTAACTACAAAGTGTCCATGCGAAAGCTTTTGTAGGCTTGTTCTGTGTATGACAACCTGTTCTGATCTCAGTCTATATCAAACAATATAACAAGGTTTACGGCTGTTAATCCATTCTGCGACGGAAGCACTAACATGATACTATGCTGGGATGACAGAAAGAAAAACGTCCATACTATAGTTGTGAGCTTTCACTAAATGAAGAAAACACAGTTCCTCCACTGGTGTAAGATAAAGCTATGCTGACTTAACACTCTTCCAACATGATGCTAGATGACAGTGCACTTATACTGGAATGAGCACAGAAAACAGATTTCTAAAGCACTAACTCTAAGTATTCTGCACCCGATAGATGTTTTCTGCACCCGGAGTGTTTTTATTATTGTTTTTAGTTTAGGTTCTTTCAGAATATTAGACATTTAGACATTCCTGAGTTTCAAAACGCTCTTGTGAAATGGTTCAGTTGCATTTCAGTTGCTGAGCTCTGTTCTGGCTCCCTTGTGTAGCCCTGCATGCCTTTTCTATAAGATCATAGTGATATACAGTTTTACATACATTATACTCTGTGCAACAGTGTATATTTTCTAAAATGATTTTCCAGACCTGTTTCGAAATCTCATTCGCCTGCTTGATGTTTCTCTTGGCATGCTCTCAAACTCTGGTTCTTTCCAGAACAGTGTGTGCTTATATTGAGATTGTATGATACTGTAATCGCACACAGTCGAATCCTGTTCGGTTAATTAGGGGACTACTGACAATTTTTTTCACTGAAATGGAGGTAAGTGTTGTGTGAACGCAACATTTGAGTTTTTAGAAGTGAATAAATTTGCCCAAAGTAAGGTTCTCCAGCTTTAATTTGATTAGCTATTATGTGTACATCCATGTCAAGCTGACATACAATTCCACAGTAAATTTCTATGCCAAGTTGTAACAATACATTTACAGTACAGTACTAGCAGACGCAATTATCCAGAGTGACAAAAGTGCTTTAAGACATCAGTAACATAATCTATTCCTAACAGAAAAATACAAAATGTGGAAACGTTAAATACATATGTAAGACACTTTATAGCTCTGATTACTCAGGTGTCATTCATGTGAGGTCTAGCTGAGTTTATGAAAAGTATTGAACTAGGTAAAGCAACAATCAAAAGGGCTGAATTCAATAAATTCCTTTTTTACAGCAGAAGTTGCTGAATGTCCTGAAGATATCTCTACTTTCTTGAGGCACTTACTTTCCATTCAATAGCAGTGCACACAAGTAAAGGAAAATCTTGTAACTGTTCTCCGGCACATTTTCCTTTTCTTAGGACAATAATATATATTTTAAACAGAATTTTTAAATCAATATTAATATAATAATATGTTGACCTTAGCAGTGGCACTGTCACTGCTACTAGTGAATTCAGGGTTACATTTAACAATAGGGTGGTGCAGTGGATTCTGCATGTTGTCCATGTGGGTTTACTCGGGGTGCTTTTGTTTCAGCCCAAGGACATGCATTAGGTTAATTGGTAATATAAATGTATTTATACTATTTGTATATATTAATATTATATTATTTAATGTATTTATATAAATTTAATCCGCTAAATTTGCCTGATCTGAGTGACTAGTTTTAACCTAACTAGACCTAACTAGTCCTAACTAGTCTCTTGTTAAACTGGCCACTGATGTGGAAAGTGATATGTAATAACAACAACTTTTTTAATCACAGTTCTTAATTGCCGTGCTACACTTTGAAATCCATACAGACCCTGGAGAACATTCAAATTCCACACAGGCAATGTTCAGGCTAAGACTCAAAATGTGGGTCTTTAAAGCTGTGAGGCAACAATCCTAATTTCTTTCATCCACCCCCATTGGCAAGGTTAAATTCTGCCACTTATATATCCATGACCATGTGCCTTCACAGTAATCTTTGTGATGCAGCTCTATGATGGAGTCATGGAAGCTCCCTGGAAAGCTTAAAAAGTAAATAACTGTACACTGAGCTGGTAGATTTTAAAGGACCTATTCATGAGTCACCACCATAAATGCACAGTCAGACGGCTGATGGAGGAGTGGGTTGCCACCTTCACAAACAGCCATCTGTGTAATGTATTTACTTTCCAAGTGAAAATCTTGAGCTGACTATGTGAGACTTAGTTTGTAATGCGGAATCACGGCGATATATTTGAATCAGTGGTTAGAATCAGAATATTAGATTGTATATATCTATAGGAGACAGGTAGCAAAGCTGAAATCATGAATAATGCACAGGAAGGAGAAGGTAAGAACAGACCACAGTAACTGCTGTAAAGGATTCAACGGGTCAAGTAAAATGAAGAGATGTGATTGAGCCCAAAGGATTTAATAGTAGCGGTAGTACCATCCCAAATCTTCCTGTCCCAATGGTGGGATAGTATGGAAAATGCTAATTTGATTTAAAAAATGCAGTGTTCTTTACATTTCCTTTGACAGTATGAACCCAGACAGTAGTATGTATTAAAAATCACTATTCCAATCTTTTCTGGAAGAAATGCATGCTCCAGATCAAAGACAGAAAAAGAAACTTCCAGACTGTTATCAGCAACAAGTCCAAAAGCCAGCATATTTCATGCTATGGGGTTTGGTCAGTGCACTTGGCAAATGTAATTTTAAGTTCTGTTTAATTTTAAGTTATTTATTTAAAATGACAACTTTTCCAGGGACCTCCATACATTTATCAACAAGATAGTAACAAACAAGTACAATCAAATCAGAAAACGTTAGGTCTGAAATATGGAGATCACCTCCAGGTTTTCTTTTTTATTATTCAATAATTTTCTCAAACATTTGTTGACCACTGGATTACTGCTCCTCAAAACCTCAGCCTTTCCTGGATGCTACTTTTGTACTTGAACTTTCATTTCAGAAAGTTTGTTTGTTTATTTAACATCGCTATTAGCATCAATGGCATCTCAGCGTTTGTTAATAAACATCTATTCCTACACCTATTCTTTTCAGGCCTGCAGCACGTTCCAAAAAGACAGTGGCAATTTAGAGCTAGTACTAAATAAAAAAGCTGAATAATTATGTGATTTTAAACAGGTGATTGATTAATGTGAAAAGCTGAAAAAAATATTGTGACAAACTCTGTATTTACTGGGTATGGGGTTAGCCCAGTGAGACTCCCAGAATGCCACAAAGCACAGGTCTGGGTTTATGTTTTACTGTTTATTATGTGTAGTAAGGATCTAGTCATTACAGTTATTCTTAATTCCTTTTAATAATCTCTACTTGTTCTGTTTGTGTACTTTTACTGTGTACATTAATCTTTTGAAGTTCAGCTCTATTCAGAACTTCATTGTTTCTGCTATTTCTCAATTAAATGAGAGAAAGAAAACAACACAATATTTGTAATGGATTTGACCTAGGCTGTAAGAAAATAAACTTATGGATATGTATGGATATGGTGATGACAAATAGTGATCATACAATACAATGAATATGTTAAAACATTTAAAATAAGGGTAAAGATACTGAGTTACTAGAATAACAGGGAAGTAATAGGGAATATAGCAAGAGTTGTAACTGGCATTCAGCTGACAGTGGCATCAGAAATGGCACATGGCTCTGTTTCCATCATCCCATGGTATGTAGAGGAGCTGGCAAGGGCTCAAGTTCCAGCTTTTCATGTTTCACACACACACACACACACACACACACACACACACACACACACACACACACACACACCTTATGAGGACCTCCTTGTGAGGACTTTTGCTGACATGAATGATAATAAAGGACTACTACAGTTAATTAATAGTACATTTACCCCTAACTATTAACCTTAACCTCAGTAACCTAAAGTCTTTTGGATCTTTTGCAATTTTTGTAGGTAAAAAAGAAAAACAGAAAAACACACAAACCAAATAAAACAATTAAAGAAGTGAAGAATGGTCCTCACTAGTCATTAGTTATTCTCACAAGTACAGTTACAAGGTACGACATATCTGAATACCCCAACAAGTAATGGGTGAGGCGGCCTATCTTTAATCTATGTCTGGAACATGGCCACCATCTAGGAAGCAGCCATATTGGATCAAGGGCAAGTTTTTCCAGTGGAAAGGTGGCAACCTATTAAAAATTGTCTCAGAAATTGATTGCTGGAATCAGATTTGGAATATCTCTTGTGGTTTAAAAGTTATCAACACAGAAATTCAAAACATTTGCTGTTCGTCCCAGGTAACTGAAGAATGAACTAATGATTTTGTTATACATTGTGTACAGTGTATTTGTGTATATTTATTCAGTGTATACATTTATATGTACAGTGTTTCTGTATTGAACACCACAAACACACACACACACACACACACACACACACACACACACACACACACACCCTTTAGAGTCGACATCTGACCTAGCACATGTGTCTGGAATGTTTGCGGAAATAGCCCAAGAAACCCAGACATTCACTAGGAGAATAGGTAAGCTCCAGCAGACATTGCAGCTGCTCTGACATGTATCTGGTTCCCTTGAGCTTTGAGGTGATAGTGTTAACCACTGTGCTACCACACTGACATTTTGTTTAATAAACACCTGTAAATAATGAACAGCTATTAAATTATCATATATGGCATCATTAACATCAGCAAAGTAATAACAGTAAAAAAAAAATGTCCTCACTATTATCACAGTACAGGAATAAGAATGTATTACTGAACATATTATCTGAAATAAAGCTTACAAAGGCAGAGTTTTGGTTTTAAATCATCAAGTTTTATTCTTAAATGTTTTCATTAATTTAGTTCTTGTTGCAGTTTTGTTTCAGTTTAATTGTTTTCAGTGAAGTCACACTCTTTAATTGCATTGTGCTATTATGTAAAGGCCACATTGGATAAATTAGTAGTATTTTACTGATAAAGAAGGTTGAAGAGCAGTCCTGAGAAAAAACGTAGTTCAGAACCACTGATCTAATTGAGTACATAGCCATACTTAACCATGCACTGAGTGGTATATTTAACAGTTGTTAAAGTACTCAGTTAGATCTGTGGACATCACATTGGTGGTCAAAAAAAGCAAATGCCTTTCCAGCTTGATTATGCTTGGTTGTTTTATTTGGAAAAAATGGTTTTAGGATAACCACAGACCCGTATACAGCTGTGATGACTAAATTCACCATCTCCTGCTGACAGCAAGCTACATAATTCAGGCACACACTATCACTCTGCCCATTATGTTACGCCCTTATATAGTTACAGTTTTGTATATTGTTAGAACGTACATTCAATGATAGATGTAAATTTTCTACCAGGAATCAAACACAGCTGAAATAAAACAAGTGGCATGAACTGCTATGGCAACTATAATTAAAAATTTGTTATTGGCATATCCATGGAATACAAAGGCAGTAAGCAGCATCTTTAACACTGGCAATGGAAGTGATTATACAGCCTTTGTAGAGGAAGAAAATGTCATTTAAAAAAAGCAAGAACTTTGTATTAGACAGTCATCCTGAGGAAGAATATCACTGTAATACAAACTGTTGTGATTGCCGTAGTAGAATCACAGGTTATGGTAGCAGGAAACTAAGAACTGAACAACACAGTTTTAACTTTTTTGCCGTAGTTGCTCAAAGTGTCTATTAAGACGCTAGCACATAGCTTGAGGCTGAACCAAAGATCAGTCAGCCGTAAAACACAACACCACTGCCTTTTCTGAATAATGAAAAATACATTTTGACATTAATAAAAATCAAAGACTCTGTGTTTATCAAACAAGACCAAAACTAAGTAAGAGAAGTCAGAGTAGAGCCAAGCCAAGTATTTCGCCTTTCCCCAAGGAAGTAGCAGGGGATTATACAAGTACCATAATTTTCACACTCCTTTGAAGTCTGGGTATGGAGGAGGCCTCTTCCTGTGCCAAACAACCACTAGTTTTTGGACTTATTTAGCCAGAGTTGGAGCTTGTCAGAAAGTTTTACAAGGTTGTGAGTATATGTTACATGAACATGTAACACAGAACACATGGTCCATTTGCTGTAGGTTATATGTAACCAGTTTCAGCAGCCGATTGTAAACACAGATGACCCCACCCCCATCTGCAACATACTTTCTGCACATGGAAGTAGAACTCTCTGTCCTTGGTGCCAATGTGTACCCCATAATTCACTCAGTACACACAGGACAGCTTCAGGTCACATATTGTTTTATGTGGACACACAAAGGGTGCCACGTTTAACTGCGCTGGGAAATACGACATGAGTGCAAATAAAACAATTGCACACTTTCTCCTTCTTTTCCACTGTCTTGCTGATCTACTTGGAGCATCTGTTTAACATTTAATGACCCAAGAACAAGCTTCAAAATAAAGAGCCTGAAAGCACCAAGAATAAACCAGGGTATGAGAGACATGTGATCTGACTGGAAACGTTAGCATAAGTGGATGGAATGAGTCTGTTGAACTGTGTGTGATGCTAGTATGACACACACTGTCACAATGTCAGCTCTGAGGAGTGGCACTCTTGTTGCCAGATATTCTTAAATGAGAAAATATAGTGCAGTAACACATCTAAATACGGCTTCATGATATAATGGTCTCAGCATCTTACTAGCAAAGTATGGAAATAAATAATTAGGTATACTTTTTGTTATGATATTTGGTAGAGGACCCAAGGATGCGGGAATGAAGGAACCCTACGACGTATAATAGGAATGGGGAAATAACTAAAAAGGCAGAGCAAAAGGGCTCTTCAAACTACAAAACGAAAAACGGGGAAAAAAGCCGTGGTGCGTCCCAAGTGGGAATGGCACCCACAGCTGAAGTGTGCGCGAGCTGGCGCTAATACACGCCTATGCCCCAGAGGGCAGACGTTTTGGGACGCTTCCCAAATCGAGTGGCATGGAGGAGCTCCGGAACACCAGAGGACGAGTGTGACGAGCATGCGGTAGCGCACGAGGAAGTCGAGCCGGGGTGCGTCTCAAATGGTGCGTGCTGCCGGCTGGAGTGAGGCTCGATAAGAGCTGAGTGAGGATGGGAAGGGAAACCCTTAATGTTGATACCAGGGGTTTCCCCCATACACATCCATCGGCTCCATATGCCCCGGGATGTCACTGCCGATATTTTAAATAAATCGTACGTTATATTCCAAGTGAATCGCGATGCGAGCGAGGGACGGTAAGTTCAGTGACGACGCGGCCCTGAACGGGGCTGGGGGTTGTACTTTTATAGTAAACCCCCCAGGTGTTTAAAATATATAGAACATCGGATATAAACGGCGTCACCGGACGCTCTGTAACGGCTGCTGGTGCGAGTCGTGAGTGCAGCAGGCTTTTAAAGTGAGCCTCGTAACACTTCTAGACATACCATAATAAAATGTTCTCACATAGGTCAGTAAAAAATCTTTACTTACAGGGGTCTTGCAACAGGGTCAGAGATTGACTAGCAACAATATTAGATATCGGAGAATCTGTGGTCTACAATGCCATGAAGCACCTTAAAACTACACCTGAAACACTTAATCACTTGGTAACTTGTGTGCCAAAATGTTTTTTTTTTTAAGTGTTGTGAGAAGGAATGTCAACAGTGCAAAAATTCTTTACCATCCCAAATTTTTTTTAATGTGTTATAAGACGAAATATACAGCATCTCACAAAAGTAATTACACCCATTACATTTTGTAAATCCACTGCTCACAATTTTCATGAGCAGTATATTTGATTATATTTTCTCATGGGACAACAATGAACATATTTCACTTTGACACAATGTAAAGTAGCCAGTCTACAGCTTGTATAACAAATTATTATTTGAAATTAAGTTTGCTGTGGCCTCAAAATAACTCAACACACAGAGATTAAACCACTAAATGTCTAAACCACTGGCAACAAATTAGTACACCCCAAATTATGCCCACTTAGCCATTTTCCCTCAACCGGGATCATGTGATTCATTAGTGTCTCCAGTGGTCACAGGAAGTTCAACATGGAACCTCATGGCAAAGAACTCATAGACTATAAGATGGCAGGGCAGTAGTCCAACATGGTAATAATGACCCCAATCACACCTCCATCACACTGATCACAGCCTTGTTAAAGAAGTTGAGGTTAAAGGTCATCACGTGATGTCATCACGGAGGAGTGGAAGAGAATTCCAGTAGCAACATGTGAATCTCTAGTGAACTCCATGCCCAAGAGAGTTAAGGCTGTGCTGGAAAATAATGGTGGCCAGAAAAAATATTGACACACTGGGTGCAATTTTGCCATTTTCACTTAGGGGTGTACTAACTTTTGCTGCCAGTGGTTTAGACATTAATGGCTGTGTGCTGAGTTATTTTGAGAACACAGCAAATGTATACTGTTATACAAGCTTTAGATGGAATACTTTACATGATATCAAAGTGTTTAGTCTTCTGTGTTGTCCCATGAAAATATATAATAAAATAGTTACAAAAATGTGAGGGACGTACTACTTTTTGTGAGATACTGTATATTAACAAATGAAAACAAGCTGATCAGATAAAACATGAAATATTTTGAGTCCATACTGTTTGCAATGAAATAAAACTTTCATTAAATGTTACAAACACTGTGTTTTATATTATCTGCATTTTCCATACTGTCCCAAACTTTTCTGATTTGGGGTTGTAATGTTTTGAAAAGCTAGTTAGTGGGCAGTGTATCATTACAATTTCCTATGATTTGTTTTGCCTGGAAAATACAGTGGTCCTTCTGTGTTTTGAAAAGCCATGTGTCTGGGGATTGGATTGGATAGGTGTAATTATGAATAATGACTTTTATAGCACAAAATTACAGCACACCAAGAACATCAAATATACACAAGGGAGAAAGCATAAGATGAGGCCAAACCACACTGCATACCCACATACATGAATCCAGAATAGTGTAAACAATTCCTATGAAAATGCTAAATATCCAAACCACAGCTGTTCTATTGCAACACACATACACTCAATGTGAGCACAAACACTTAAAGCATAATAGTGCTTTGTTATACACACATACATGCTTGTCTTTCTATCATTGTGGAAACATTCATTTGATGTAATATAACTGTGGTTAATAAGTGCTACACCTACAACTAACGTATATTAACCATAAAAGCAAATCTTTTAAATATTGGTTTCTGTAAAAAAACAAAATAAAATAATTCTTGTGGGCACCAGCAAAAATGGCCCCACAAGGTAAAAAAAGACAGACCTTCCCATCCTCTCTGGACATTTGATTATCACAACTATATATATACTTGGCACCATGCTACACACAGCGTGCCTTCCAATCATAGTATTTATATAGCCTAATTAAGTTAAATTAAATTAAAAAAACATTTACCAAGTGAATAATCATACCTCGCTGCAGTGTTAAACAATAACAGTCATATTTCCTGTACACATGTACCCCACCATGCATCTATTTTTTGTGTTTTATACAACGAAAATATTTATAGAACCACTGGCACTTATATACTGTAGTTGTTTCCCATATCTTACACTTGTACAATATTTTCCACTCTGCATAGGGATTTCACTAGATCGTGGAACAGATACTAGTCAAACTTAGCATTAAACCACTGAAAGGTGAATTGAATAACATTGATTATCTTATTACAATGTCATCTGGGTTGGTCATATCAGACAGCATGTTAACAGTGAATGGCTTACCAACTTTGTCAACAGTCAGATTCTGAGGGCTAGATAACCTGGTCTGGGAATTGCCAAAGTAGCAGGTCTCATGCAGTGTTCTTGATATGAATAAATCAAGTTTACTTGGAAGTTCTACTTCCTGTGTTGTTTATAGTTTTTAATTACAAAGAAGTGCTTGAGATTTCTGTGAACAAAAATAAAGTCGCCATTATATCTTCAATATAACATATAATATGTTATATTGAAGTATTTTAATATAGCTGTAATGCTGACTCTGACGATAATTTGGGCACAAGAGCAAACTTAAGACTGGTGGTATTACAGTTTATTTTTCGACAATAATCAGTCTAAATTGCAGATAGAAACTTTTGCCACAAAATTGGTAAGATACGTTCTCAAGAGGTTTGCTGTATTCTGTGACATTAGGTTAAAGTGATCAGGCTAAACACTGAAAAGCAGCTTTGTAGTAGATACAACTCATTCAGAGGGGCAGCATGTTTGTCTGGCATCTGCCCATACCGGGTTCTAATTCAAATTTTCAAAAAGTGAAGCAAAATTTACTACATCAGAGACTGTTTTAGTACTACCAAAAGCAATGTAAATTACATCATTGTGCTTGGTTACCCAAGGTGAAACTCACTGTAGTGAGAGCTCCACCAGAGGAAAGATGATTTTGATTTTTGGCACTCAGCAGTAATGTCTGTGGACTTGCTTGGCTTACTACTTTTTGGCTGAGCTCTTATTGCTTTTAAACTTACATCATTTACAAGATTTACATCATTGAAGACCAATTATAATATTTGTTGCAAAGAATACATACTATGGCTGTGCTATCTCAAAAGTCACTGAGAACATTAGTATGCCATATTCCACTTTAAGTGTTAGTCTACCCACATGTATATCAAAAGGTAAGAAACCACGAACGACAGTTTATTAGAAAACACAAACTCCAATCACCAGCACTTAAAATGAGAGTCATTTAATCTGATTGTATACATAGGAAATCATTTGAGCATATGCAACATGTGTCCCCATGGGAGGCCTCATCTGTATTCTGTGGACAGAACGTGTCAGCTACACTGCAACTCTGCTCCCCTATGTGTTTGCAGCAGAATGATAGAAGACTATAGTCATCCATGAAAATTTGAGATTACAATCTATGGATCTGGATTTACAACATAGATGATTTAACATTAGAGTAAATTACATTACAGTACAGTATTGCATTACATTAATACTAATAACATTACAGTATTAACATTAATAACATTACAGTATTAATACACATATTAACTTAATTTATTTTTTTTGCTTATTATATATTTTTATTTTATATTTTATTATTATATTTTTATTATGATTTTTTCTATGCTGTGTTGAAAGATTCTTTACAGGAATTTACCTGAATTTAGTGTAAGCAACAACTGCAGCACTAATCAGTAGTGCAGGATGTCCATCACAATGCTCCTGCTTATGCATGCATACACACACTTATTCACAGTGAAGTATACTTTAAATATGCTAGTTGGCGTCATTAAGGTCTTTGGACTGTTGGGTGAAACAGGAATACCTGAAGCAAACCCACACAGACATGGTGAAAATGTACTGGAAAACCTGGACTAAAACTCAATCCTGGTTCTTTGAATATATTTATATCACTAACACGTTTGTTAAAAATATAAATTGAGTCATTCCATTCATAATTGACTTGTAAAGTGTCCTTGGGTACTAGAAATGTGCTTTATAAATAAAATGTATTATTATTATTATTATTGTTGTTATTATTATTATTATTATTATTCCAAATAATTTATGTATGTGCTTAGAGCTGAAAACAAAAGAATATATGCAATATGGAAAAAATATTAATATTATACAGTACAGAAGTGAACACATTTCCCAGGTTTGGTGTCTTCTATGAAGTTAAGTGAAGGTTTTTGCAATGATAAAAAATGTCTTAGATAAAAACAGGAATAAATGTATCTGTATAATAAAGACAAATCTTTCAATATACTACCCCCTCATACACAGTCAAATCTCTATTACAGATGTATTGTGGTTTACCGAAATACTAATACTGTGTGTGTGTGTGTGTGTGTGTGTGTGTGTGTGTGTGTGTGTGTGTGTGTGTGTGTGTGTGTGTGTGTGTGTGTGTGAATAGCAAGGTCTGCCTTTTTTACACTGTTCCTTGGAGTACCGTACATCATTTATTCTCAGTGTATCACAAATATTTAATGTCTTAGTTTAGAAGAATGTTTCATGTAGAAAAACTCTTGATTTCAGAGTAAATAAGTAAAGCAAGATTGCTTAGTTCATTTTTATTTTGTTTTCATGTAGTATCCTTACAATTTTGCATTTAGATCCTTACATACTTGTTTGTAGCTCATTGTAACTTGTGTCTATTACCTTACTTATCCTTCATTTTATTATAAAACTGCAGCAGATGTCACACCACCAGCAAAGATGACAAATTTATGAGTTCTATATGCTTAATATATTGTGTACATTGTGTCAGACTGCACATGACTGCAATGAACCTTTTAGTATCAGTTAAACTACTGTTATTTATTACCACAATTCAACAATTTTCCTAGCCAGGGTTGCAGGGGTAATGGCACATATCTTCAGTGTTTGTATGTGTATTTAGGTTTCATTCGTTTTACAGCAGTATGCATCTTTCTTTACCAAAACCCAAACAAGAATGTTTAGTAGTGGTCTTAGACTTTTGGTCTTGATGACTTTTAACACTGTTTTTCTCGAAAAGTTGTTTCCGAAAATCATTAGGTAAATGTTTGCAAACTCTGCCACTTAATAGCTTAAAATTCAGTTCACATTCTCCAACAATGATCCTGCTGTGATGGCTCTCCTGTAACACCTCTAAACCATCCCAATCTGTACCAGACAGCATATAAGACCGTATTCTAGCCCCACCTCCATCAGTCTCAACTGTCTTTTTTAGACTTCTTAGATTTATTTCTCTCACCATAACACCTTGCTAAAATGTATCACTAGTACCAATTTTTATACTGTGTTTGGTTCTGTGACACTTTCTGTGTGATTGTTATTTTGGATTCCTATTTGAGTGTTTCCCTGTTTCTGTCTTACTGGTTATTTTGATCCCTGCCTGACACTGATTGTTTGCAAGACTGTGTCTTTGATCTGCCTGGCACATCTGCTTATGAAGCCACAACACCCTAAACGGTATGCTCCTTTGCATCTCCTTTAGCTACTTTTCTTCCAAGAGTCAGCATTTTCACATAATTAGAATTTGTTATGTGTTACTAACTAAGTTGCGTAATTACATCTTGATGTATCATACCCCCATCAACAACAGAAGTTCACAAAGTTAGGACTAAGAGAACATGTTTCAAATCTTCTAGTGACATACTAATGCAAAATGTACAAAATGTCAATACTTTTTAATACCTTTCTAAAGCATTGTATATGTAACCATGAGGGTCTGAAGTTTGCCAGGGTAAGCGATCAAATAAATATAAAACCATTTATGACATAAAACTTTGTATTGCTTGGGAGCACAGAGATCTACCATGTTAGCCTACCACCCTGGAGACCTGGGTTTGACTTCTAACCCTCCAGCAATGTAACAGTGATTCCTGATTGACTGCTGTAATGTCCAGGGCACACTTACACCTTACAACAGACCTTTTCAAGGGAGCATAAAACATGATATAAAATGATTTTTTACAGTAATAAATAAACTTCTCGTTTTGCTCAGAGATAAGAGCCAGCTGTTGGAAATGACTGTTGCTGGTTAGGTCTGGCCTGGGTTTACAATGCAAAAGTTGGGTAGTGAAGTTATGCAACCCTGCAATGAACCAGTGCTATTTCTAGGGTATGCCACTCTCTGCATCCAGTAACTGTTATCAAGATAAGCTGGGGTAAAAGAGGATCCTTTGATTTTGCTTTGATTTTTATTTCTGTGTTGCTGTGTCTAAAAATGGAGGTGTTACGAAATAGGAGGGAGGACCCAAAGATGCGGGAATGAAGGAACCTCATGATGTATAACAGGAATGGGGAAATAACTAAAAAGGCAGAGCAAAAAGGCTCTACAAACTACAAAACACAAAAAGGGAAATAACTGTTAGGAGTCCTACCTCGCACGGGCAGTTCACTGTCCTCATCGAGGGCAGTTACAGAATAATTGGTGAGGCAGTTTATATTCTAATATTCATAATATTATATATTATGTTTTGATTGGCGGCATGTTTACAAACGCCTGGTGGTCCCATTATTCAAGTGTTCGTTGTTCGGGATCACATCTTCATACGCAGTATGCTTTTTCTCGTGTCCGCATACGCAACAAGTAGACACCAGCGATCGCATTTTTTGATTCGTGTCTATCTCTACACTTAGTCGGTGACATCCAAGGGCTTGTAGTGCCGACGGATGAGTAAGGAGGAAACCCCTAAGGTAACGTAGCGGTAAGGGAAGTAACAGGGTTTCCCGAGGCTTTTGCCTCGCTCCGTACTACCGCGTAGCGTCACTCCGTTCGGTTGGCTGCTCCGTTTGGGACGCGCCCTGAACAGCTTCTTCAGCGCACTCACGCTTGAGCTCGCCCCCTGGCGTTCCGGAGCTCCTCTGCGTCACTCAATTTGGGAAGCGACCCAAGTCAGCACTTTATTGTACTCACTGCACATCTGCCCTCTGGCGCTTTGCCGTGTATTACCGCCAACTCGCACACACGTCATCTGTAGGTGCCATTCCCACTCGGGACGCACCACAGCTGCGTGTTTATCCCTTATTTGTGTTCAGTATTTTGGAGAGACTTTTGCACTGCCTTTTCTGTTATTCCTCGTTATTATAATATGTCATTTGATCCCCAATCTGTCACGAACGGTTGAATACGCGTACTGGAGACGAGGATGCAGAACAACGGGAATTTTATTGAGAGACCAGTGAGGTGGCAGGGTGTGTGTGTGAGC